>MU226249.1:5426510-5452769 GCA_018584345.1 Thuja plicata
ATTAATAGACAAACACTGATTCACCCCCCCCCCCTCTCAGTGTTTCTAACAATTGGTGTCAGAGCTCTAGTCCTCAACAAATAAGTTTAACCACTTGAGGAGATCATGGACTCAGAAGAAGCAAAACATTTGAAAAAGAATCTTGAAGCAGCTCTTGAAGATCTTGATAGATCTGAAAAAGAAAATGAAGAACTTAGACTAAAAGTTTATGGCTCACAAATGCTTATCAAGAAATTAAGAAAATATTTGAAAGATTGTTCTACAATTGATTTGGGGAAAATGATCAAAAATATCAATGAAGAGAATATGTCTCTAAAATATAAAGTTGAAAATCTGGATGAACAACTCACAGACAGCCAAATTGTTGTTGAAGAAAAGATCAAAGAAGGCAAACAACTAGATGATGAACTGTTGAAAGCAAACATGAAAGTCCTTGAATTGAAAAACATAAAGAAGAATTTGGAATCTGAATTAACAGAAGCAAAGGATAAGATTGATAAACTTCACACAAGTCCTGATTCACTTAAATCTCAGCTCAATGTACAAAAGAAAAAAGGTGACACTACTGGTCTTGGATTCTTTGTAGCACAAATTGAAGTCAATTCATTTTAAGAAAGAAAGAAACCTCATGAAGCATCTTCAGAAGCAAAGAAAGAAGAAAATATTGAAGAGATTTAAACAGGTCCACCTACAGGGGAAATCAATCAAGTTAACAGAACTTGTTATGCATTTAACAAACATGGTCATTTGGCAAGAGATTGCAAAGAGGTAAAACTTTTCAATGGTTATTGTTTCTCCTATAATAAGTCTGGTCATAGGGCTATACATTACAAAACAAATCATAGAAATCAGTCATATCAGAATCAAAGAAGAATGAATCAAAACAATTAGAGAAATCAACCTCACAGGAATCTACAGAACACTACATGTCAGATATGTAACTACAATGGACACACAACAAAACAATTCAGCATGATGAACAAGAGCATCAGACCTCCTATCATTTGTCACACATGTGGAAAGGCAGGACACATCTCAAGGTTTTGTAGATCCAAAACTCAAAAGCAAGAGGATCATAAGAAATCACTATTGGAAGAGAAAGGAGAAGTCAAGTTTGTTCAAGTAAATGAAGATTAAAGTAAAATCTGGGTTGAAGTAAAGAAGGACAATGATGTTTACAAAGTAGTTGATGCATCCACAGTGGACGCATCCTCTACTTCTACTTGAATAGACCTTCTTGGTCTTAGGGGGAGCTATTCTAGCTCAAGACCCCTACGTGGTCGGTATACTCACCTCTTTGTATGCGCCTATGAATTCATGGTTATTAGCACATGATATTGATATATGCATTAACGCATTGTCTAAATGCATCGGAATCAAAGTTTCAAAATCGCTGAGTAATTTGCGCACGGTTGCAAACATTAAATGCGGTAGATTGTATAAGAGAAAGTAAGTGTTCAATATTCTTCACACTTGGATTCAAGAGCATAGAATCTGGAGAGAATTGGAGCACTAGACATCAAGGCCCAGGAGCATAACAAATTTGGCAATTAAGTGAATGGATAAGAAGTTTGGAACGGAATGCTAGCAGTCGTGCTATTTCAAAATTTTGTGAAACCCTACTTAAGAAAGTTCCAAGTAAGTATGGCAACCATAGTTGTGTTTGATATATCAGAGAGGAAGAGATTTGTATTCAAGAAGCATCCATTCAAATCCATACTAGATGATGTGGAAGGGGCTTTCTCCAAAACCCTGCTAGGTGTTGTTCATGTGGAAGATATCCGCGTGTATATTTACTATAGGAAGGGAACAGTATGAGATATCAACATAGCCACTCATATGGGATCTATGATGAAACCTGACTACACATTCAAGGATGAGTTCATGCACTTTACTAATAACCCTATTTTTGAGTACTCTAATGTGCATGAGCTTGATGAGCCAGAATGGGTGAATATTTTGTTAAGCAGAATACATGATGATCTTTATTGGATTGGTGAGGTCCCTATGTGTATCACTATAGACCTAATCCATGAATTAACTAGACTTCCCAAAACTAGACCACTTTTTCCTACTGGTAAGGATGTCAAGAAACAAATTGAACAAGTTTGCCTTTCTAGAAGTGACAAGCGTGGGATGATAGTTGACCCTATCAAAGAAGATGACATAAAACACTTAACAATGATACTTGGGTATAACTTTCAACAAGGAAGCAGGTTGAATAGTGTCTCTGCAATGACAGTCCTAACAGCTATCAGAATGGTGAAGGATAACACTCAATACAACTTATGTGAGATCTTGCACGATCAATTGGTTGACAATATTTGAATCATCAAGTATGACAGGAGAAAGAAATTAAGGTTTGGATCTTTGATCATCTAATTGTATTTATATATAGTTGGAAAGGTTGCAAACCTTTACCTAGATAGAAGCCAACTCACAATGTCTCAGATTTCACTCAAGGTCACCTTAGAGAGTAGTGCAAGGGATGCCATGGATAAGGATATAAAGACATTCAGGATCAAAATGTAGAATAGGTTTAGATTATCTGAGAAGATAGTTGACAAATATAAGGATACCATATGTTTCATGGTAGAAATATATTGCACTTGCATGGAGGCAGTTGAACCTAGAACCAAATGGATTCATCCTCTTGGTTATGAAGTGGAAGAACATGTGCTAGAAGGATATGCACAGGTTCTATTGTCAGCACCCAAAGATCCAAATGAACCTAGATGGGGCACTTACAGAGAGAATGCCAATGAAGTGGATACTATCTTCCATAGTGATGATAATAAAAGGAAAGCATCCAAAATTACATCTAACATACTAAAAGTTCATGGAGTCACTCAAGAAGATCTTGACAAAGCCAGAGATGCCAAGATAGAAAAATAACTTGAGAAAGCTGAAGAGATCTAGAAGAGGAAGAAAGTAGAGAGCACCTCTGTGCCTCTACCACCATTGAATTAGATTCATCTCCACTGTCTACACCAAGCAAGAAGACTAGAGGAAGAATATACCCTAAAGTTTACATAGAGTAAGTATGCAGAAGACTTACAAGTTTTTGTACACATTTTTCATTAATGTCAAAGGGGGAGTAATATAGAATGTGTATATACAAAGAAGTATATGTATATATCAATAAAATGTTATAATATACAGTCATTTTTTATGTTAAGTCATTTTGAGTAACTTGGCCACATTCCTTTGTTGCCATAAATGAAAAAAGGGGGAGATTGTTGGCAAGTTGACTTCCTGAGGATACATGACTCATTTTGTGTTGTCATCATGGAAAAAAAGTCATGTTTAGTTTTTGTAATGTAAGACAAAATGACTAAGGAAAACAGGGCAGACAGAGATACTCAGCGATCAGTACATCAGTGCATGTGTGAAAGATCAATTCAGATTATGCATGTTTAGATATAAGTTGTATGACATGTGTAAATGCTACATCCAGACATGCATAATATAGAAATACAATATGGTAAATTTACAGGTAGATCAATAGACCAGCAGTCCAGAAGACAAATCATGGAAGTTGACTAAGTGTTTTGATCAGCGTGTATGATTTTGTTATGTAATGGCTAAGTGCCTTTGGTTATATAATTGTAATAATGTAATTAGCATTTTAGTAAACACACTTGAGCCAACTTGTTCGGAGCTGTTGTATATTTTTTTTAAGTGCCAAATAGTGTCTTGTTTTGGGTCATGCCTATTCGGATTTGAATATATAAGTATGTAATGTAAAGATATGTTACACACGTCGATTATGATTTAAGAGGAAGATATAAAAGAGTAGTATAATGAAGTTAGTATATAATATAGCTCTTTAAGAGAGTAAGAGCATTTGCACATACATGGAACTGATCAGACAACAATGTCATCACAACAGTTCATTTTGATATAGTGCATATCATATTTTAGAAGGTTGTAGCCTTCATCTTATTGGGCAGTGAGCCTAGGAAGTGATCCATATACCTTTAACAGGGTTTTGTAAAAGACTCCTAATAGGGTTAGACCTTTAACCAAGTCATTGTACTCATATTGTAAAGACTGCTTCTAACAGGGCAAAGGAACTCTCATAGGTTCATTAAACTTAGTACAATATTTGTGGGTACTAATTCCCACCAGGGTTTTCCTCTGATCAAGGTTTCCCTATAATCATATCATGTGTTGTGAGTTCTTATGTTAAGCTTCATTCTATGTATGTTTGATTTATATTTAAGTTGTTGAAAAGTAATTAATAGACAAACACTGATTCATCCCCCCTCTCAGTGTTTCTAACAGGAACAACAAGGAAACCCCTGAATGAGAGGTAAAATTAGAAAGCCTAAATGGTGCCCAAAGGAGAATGGATGAGACTCCTGGAATGGTATCTCCAATGTAGGTGGGCCAATAGATGAGCTGAATCTATCATCTGGGAGGAGATGAATGTCCTCAGATATGCCCTCAACAATTGGAGTGGAAGGTCTGATGCAGGGAGTGACCATAATAGGGACTGCTAAAGAAGAATCATGCTAAAAAAATGGAGGCATAATAGGAGGAGGAGGTGGAGAAGCCACAACACTGATCTTAGGAGAAACACAGAAGTTTAGGTGACTTGACTTCTTCTCACTAGGTACTCGTAAGGTAGGAGAGATATTCTTTGACACTGGAGATGGTGGACCAAAATTGGAGGAGTATAGGTGGTTGGCATTATCAACTATCCCTATAGAAACAATGTGGCCAGTGACACTATCTCTAATGTGTACAGAATCTGCAGTGAACTCAAGTTTCTTCTTTGTCCCACTGTGAGTAATCTTATAAATGCAGAGAAGGTTTGATGACATGGATGGAACACATAGTACATCATGGAATGCACCACCATAAATGTCAATAGAACCTTTCCCACTCATAGGCATTATAGTGTCATTCCCCATCAAGATGTGTTGGGTAGGAGAGGCTACACATGATAAGAAGGAACTCCAACAAGATGCCATATGATGTGAAGCACCAGAATCCAACAACCACCTAGAAGAGGGAGCTATAGCAGATGCACATAAGGCATTACCTTTTCCGTTGTCTGACCCATCTTCTTGAGAAGATGATGAAGAAGACCAGTGAGAAGAGGAGGGAGGAATGTGAATCTTGCTCTTGTGAAGAAGAGTTGTCAACTCATAAATCTGTTGGGCATATCCATATATCTTCTTCTGAAAGCAATGAGACTCATCATGATTGAACTTATTGCAATAAGTACACTTAGGTTTGTCATTCTTTGATTTCCCCTTAGGTGAAGGAGGTGGGCCAGAGGAATGCTGAGAAGGGGAATCCTTCCAAGACTCTATGGTTGATGATACATGTTTCTGCTCTGGCTTCCGTGAAAATGGGTGAGAAACCAAGGCATGGCACATAAAGCTAAAAGCATCATTCAACTGTTGAAGCTTTGGCTGCTCTCAAGTCAATCGATCATAGAAAGCTACAAAGGAAGGCATATTGTGCCTAGGACCCAAAGCATCCATAGTGGAATAGAACGTGGATGAGAAAATCTAGAATTGTCCATGAAGCTTTGAGAGTATCAGGAAGATACACTCATCATTTGGTTTGGTCTTCCCACATCCCTGTAAAAGTGATCGAAGAGAATTGAACTTCATCAAGAAGTCCTCAATGGTGGAAAAACTATCAGGAGACAAGGTGGTCAACTCTGCATCAAGCTAAAGTGCCTGAAACTCATTCAAGATACCAAACAGTTATGCAAACTTTCCCCAAATAGCCTGAGGAGTAGTCAAACCATCTAGGTGAAATAGGAGACTATTAGAGATGTTTAGTACAATCAAGCCCATGGCTTCATCCATTTTTTTTCTATGCTAGATAACCTTAAAAGGGTGCTGCAAAATAGGTTGATGCTCATCCAGATATGACCATAAGCCACATAACATGAGTAGCCTGGTCATGTATGCTTTCTAGGTGTGATAGTTGTGTGGTGTCAGCCGGGCCACAGAGGGGTTCGACATTGGAAGAAGAAGAAGACAGAAGTAGAAGGGTCATTTCTGAATTAAATTACAGAGAGAAAAAGCACCCCCACAATAAATAAATATATCCCCCCTTACACCAAAGAAAAAAATATTGAAAGTGTTGGAAAGTTGACTCCCAGGGAATATATGGCTTATTTTGTGTTGTCATTATTGCAACAAAGTCATATGAAGTTTGGACAGTAAACTATGAAGTGAAAATTGACTAATTGTCGAAGACAGAATAGGACAGTGACTTGCAGTCGATTAGAGCATCAGCGCACGTGCGTACGATCACATTAGGATATGCACATTTAGAACTAATCTCTATGGTATGTTGTTATGCTTACCCTATATACGCATGCTACGGAATGGTAGTACGAACAAGTTATAGAAAGAACAAGTACACTAGTAGTTCATAATACAGAGTATGAAGCCAACTTCATGTTTTTGATTAGCGTGTAATCTTTTGCTAAGTAAAGGCTAAGCACCTATTGTAATAAGTTTGTAATCATGTATTAAACATTTTTGTAAAAATGCTTAAGCCAATTTCTTTGGAAGCATTGTGAATGTTGTTTTTGGGCCAACTAAGGTCTTGTTTATAGTCGCGTCTATTCAGGAATATACATATATATGAAATGTAAAGATATATTTCAAGTGTCGAAGAAAGATGCAAAGAAGAGCAATGTAAATATGTCAGCATGAGATAGAGTCCCTCAAGAAGATAAAAGTATAAGGGCATAACTAGAACTGATCAGACATCTGTGTCATATACAACAGTCCACTTTTGGATATAGTGCATATCTATTCTCAAGAGGTTGTAGCCTTCTTTCTCATTGAGCAGTGAGCTCTTGGACATTGAGTCCTCACCCCTAACAGGGTTGTTTGTAGAAGAATCCTAATAGGGTCAGGCCTTTAACCAGGTCATTGTACTTGCATTGTAAAGACTGCTCCTAAGAGGGAAAAGGAACTTTAACAGCTTCATTATACTAGTTCCATATTTGTGGGTACTAATTCCCACAAGGGTTTTCCTCTAATCAAGTTTTTCACATAATCATATTATGTGTTATGTGATCTTGTGTTAATCTTCAAGGGATATCTAATTGATTTATCTTTAAAGTGCTGAAATTGAATAATTAGCTAAACACCGATTCACTCCCGCCCCCCCTCAGTGTTTCCAACAATTGGTATTAGAGCTCTGGTCCTCTGAAAGAAAATTTTAACCACTTGAGGAGATCATGGCTTTAGTAGAAGTCAAACATCTGAAAAATAATCTTGAAGTAGCCCTTGAAGATCTAGACCTATCTGAGAAACAAAATGAGGAACTTAAGCTAAAATTTGATGGCTCACAAATCCCTATCAAGAAACTAAGAAAAGATTTGAAAGATTTCTCTACGAATGGTTTGAGGAAAATGGTCAAGAAACTGAATGAAGAAAACTTATCTTTAAAGGATAAGATAGAGGAATTGAATGATCAATTAACTGATAGCTTAATAGCTATTGAAGAGAAGAACAAAGAAAATAAATAGTTAGATGAATAACACATGCAAGCCAATATAAAAATTTTGGAATTGGAAAACATCAAGAATAAGATTGAATCTGAATTATCATGAGAAAAAGAAAAGATTGACAAACTACACACAAGTTCTGATCTAATTCAATCACAACTTTATGCACAAAAACTAAAAGGTGATAGCACTGGTATGAGATATAGTCTAGCTCAAATTGAGATCAACTCATTACAAGAAAGAAAGAAAGCTCAAACAAAATCTTCAGAATAAAATAAAAATGAGTATCATGAAGAGACCAAAGCAGAACCACCAAAAGATAAGCACAAGGAAGTCAACCATACTTTCTATGCCTGTAAAAAGCATGTAAACTTGGCAAGAGATTGTAAGAATGTAAGACCCTTCAATGGTTACTGTTACTCCTACAATAAGTTTGGTTATAGGGATATTCATTGCAGAACAAATCAAAGAAATCAGCCACAACTAAACCAAAGGAATCAAACTCAATTAAATCAGAGAAATCAACCTCAAAGTAACTTGCAGAACATTACATGTCACATATGTAATTACAATTGACACACAGCAAAGAAATGCAGCATGATTAATAACAACATCAGACCTCCTATCATTTGTCACTCATGTGGAATGGCTGGACACATCTCATGGTCTTGCAGATCTAGAACAAAAGGACAAGAGAATCCTAAGAAGGCTTTGTTTGAAGAATTAGGAGAAGTTAAGTTTGTGGAAGAAAAAGCTAACTCAGATAAAATATGGGTTGAAGTAAAGAAGGATAATGAAGAGAACAAGGTAGTAGATGCATCCTCAATGGACGCACCTTCTACTTCTAGATAGTTGACCCTCATGGTCTTATGGGGAGCTATTCTAGCTCTGAACCCCTGTATGGCTAGTATACTCACCTTTGAGTATGCGCCTATGGATTCATGCATGTAATCACAAATTAAGGTTGTATGCATTCATGCGTTGCCTTTACTTCATTCAGAAAAAAGTTTGAAATTCTCTCTGTAAACTGCTTTACAACAATGAGCATTAAATGTAATTAATCTTTATATAAATTGGCAAAAGATCTTAAAAACCTCACTTTGCATTCAAGATTGAAGCATTCAGAAAGTAGATAAGCATTGAGCATCAAAGCACTACCACTTAAACGATTAGTTGGTTTGTGAATGGATTAAAAATTGGAATGGAACCCTAGCAGTCACATTGTTTCAAAATCATCATGAAACCCTAATTAACCAAGTTGCAAGGAAGTATGGCAACCCCTTTTATATTTGACATTGCTAAAAGGAAGAGATTTGTCTTTAAGATGCATCCATTCAAGTCTATACTAGATGATGTTGAAGTAGCAATTCTCTAGGACTCCACTTGGATTCGTAGATGTAGAAGACATCCGTGCATATTTTTATTGCAAGAAGGAAATAGTTGGAGACAATAACATTACATCTCTCATGGGTTCTATGATGAAACTAGACTACTCATTCAAAGATGAATACGCACATCTCACTGATAACCCTATCTTTGAGTATTCAAACACGCATGAGTTCTATGAGCCATAATGGGTTAAGATATTACTAAGTAGGATACATGATGACCTATATTGCATTGGTGAGGTTCCTGTCTACATCACTATAGATCTAATTCATGAGATGATTGGACTTCCTAAGACTGGACCAACTCTTCCTACTAGAAAGGATGTTAAGAAGCAGGTTGAACAAGTTTTCTTATCTAGAAGTGATAGGTGTGGCATGACTGTTGATTCCATTAAGGAGAATGACATCAAACTACTCACTATGATACTTGGATACAAGTTTTAGCAAGAAAGTAGACTAAATAGTGTGTCCACAACAACAATTTTGGCAACAACAAGGATAGTGAGAGATAATGCTCAGTACAATCTCTATGAATTATTGCACATACAGCTGATAGAGAATATCAAATCCATTAAGCATGACAAGAGAAAGATATTTAGGTTTGGCTCTTTGATCATCTATTTGTACTTCCACATTGTTGGTGAAGTTGCAAATCTTTACCTAGATAGGAGCAAGCCTACTATGTCTAAGATATCACTAAAAGCTACATCAAAGAGTAGTGCAAAATATTCTATGGACATGGGCCATCACTAGAAAGTTGCAGAGAGGTTTCGATGTCAGTCGGGACCTAGCAAGGTGGGGGAATGTGCTAGAATGTTAAGAAGGCCTAGAGGCCTAGAGAGAGAGTAGAATGAGGTCCAGGAGGACCAATACATAGGTCCTACCTAGAGAAAATATCCATGGAGAGGGAAATATAGGAGGATCCACAAGATCCTAACCCTAATTTCACCTACACATATATAATCAAGCATAGATGCAAATCTAATATGCAAACCTACAAAATGGGGGTGCTAAACCCATCAAAATGGAAGTGCTTCCATTTTAAGATGATACGGGAAGAAATAGAGGCATGGAATTGTTGGAAAGTTGAATTCCTAAGGATGCATGACTCATTTTTTGTTGTCATCATGGAAAAAAAGTCATGTTTAGTTTCTGTCATGAAAGACAAAATGACTAAGTAAGGAAAATAGGGTAGATAGAGATAATTAGCGATCAGCACATCAACGCCCGTGCGAAGGATCAATTCAACTTATGCGCATTCAGATATAAGTTGTATGAAATGTGTACATGCTACATCCATATATGCATAGTACAGAGTTACAGTACGATAAAGTTACAGGCAGATCAATAGACCAGTAGTCTAGAAGACAAACCATGGAAGCCGACTAAGTGTTTTGATTAGCATGTATTATTTTGTTATGTAATGGCTAAGCGCCCTTGGTTATGTGATTTTAATAATGTAATTATCATTTTAATAAACACACTTGAGCTGACTTGTTCAGAGGTATTGTATATTTGTTTTTAGGGCCGACTAGTGTCTTGTTTTGGGTCGCGCCTATTCGAATTTGAATATATAAGTATGTAATGTAAAGATATGTTACAAGTGTTGATTATGATGTAAGAGGAAGATATAAAAGAGCAGTAAAATTAAGTTAGTATATGATATATCTCTTTAAGAGAGTAAGAGAATTCACGCATACATGGAACTGATCAGACAGCAGTGTCATCACAACAGTTCATTTTGATATAGTGCATATAATCTTTCATAAGGTTGTAGCCTTCATCTTATTAGATAGTGAGCCTTGGAAATGAGCCATATACCTTTAACATGGTTTTTTAAAAGACTCCTAATAGGGTCAGACCTTTAACCAGGTCATTGTACTCATATTGTAAAGACTGCTTCTAACAGGGCAAAGGAACTCTCACAGGTTCATTATACTTAGTACAATATTTGTGGGTATTAATTCCCACCAGGGTTTTCCTCTAATCAAGGTTTCCCTATAATCATATCATGTGTTATGAGTTCTTATGTTAAGCTTCATTCTATGTATGTTTTATTTATGTTTAAGTTGTTGAAAAGTAATTAATAGACAAACACTGATTCACCCCCCTTTTAGTGTTTATAACAATTGGTATCAGAGCTCTGGTTCTCAGCAAATAAGTTTAACCACTTGAGGAGATCATGGACTCAAAATAAGAAAAACATTTGAAAAATAATCTTGAAGCAGGTCTTGAAGATCTTGATCGATCCGAAAAAGAAAATGAAGAACTTAGACTGAAAGTTGATGGCTCACAAATGTTTATCAAGCAATTAAGAAAAGATTGTTCTACAAGTGATTTAGGAAAAATGATCAAAAATCTCAATGAAGAGAATATGTCTCTAAAATATAAAGTTAAAAATCTAGATGAACAGCTCACAGACAACGAAATTTCTATTGAAGAAAAGATCAAAGAAAGAAAACAACTAGATGATGAACTCTTGAAAGAAAACATGAAAGTCCTGGAATTGGAAAACATAAAGAAGAAGTTGGAATCTGAATTAACAGAAGCAAAGGATAATATTGATAAACTTCACAAAAGTTCTGATTCACTTAAATCTCTGCTCAATGTACAAAAGCAAAAAGGCAATAATATTGGTCTTGGATTTAGTGTAGCACAAATTGAAGTCAATTCATTGCAAGAAAGAAAGAAACCTCATGAAGCATCTTCAGAAGAAAAAGAAGAAGAAAATATTGAAGAGATTAAAATAGATCCACCTAAAGGGGAAATCAATCAAGTTAATAAAAGTTTTTATGCATGTAACAAACATGTCATTTGGGAAGAGATTGCAAAGAGGTAAGACTTTTCAATGGTTATTGTTTCTCCTATAATAAGTTTGGTCACAAGGATATACATTGCAGAACAAATCATAGAAATCAGTCACAGCAGACTCAAAGAAGAATAAATCAAAACAATCAGAGAAATCAACCTCAAAGGAATCTACAGAACACTACATGTCAGATATGTAACTACAATGGACACACAGCAAAACAATGTAGCATCATGAACAAGAGCATCAGACCTCCTATCATTTGTCACACATGGAAAGGTTGGACACATTCAAGGTTTTGTAGATCCAAAACTCAAAAGAAAGAGGTTCCTAAGAAATCACTATTTGAAGAGAAAGGAGAAGTCAAGTTTGTTCAATTAAATGAAGATTCAACTAAAATTTGGGTTGAAGTAAAGAAGGACAATGATGTTGACAAAGTAGTTGATGCATCCATAGTGGACGAACCCTCTACTTCTTCTTGAATAGACCTTCTTGGTCTTAGGGGGAGCTATTCTAGCTCAGGACCCCTACATGGTTGGTATACTCACCTCTGTGTATGCGCCTAGGAATTCATGGTTATTAGAAAATAATATTGATATATGCATTCACACATTTTCCAAATGCATTGGAATCAAAGTTTCAAAATCTCTGAGTAATCTGCGCATGGTTGCAAACATTAAATGTGGTAGATTGTATAAGAGAAAGTAAGTGTTCAATATTCTTCACACTTGCATTCGAGAGAATAGAATCTAGAGAGCATTAGAGCATTTGTATTCAAGAAGCATCCATTCAAATCCATACTAGATGATGTGGAAGGGGCTTTCTCCAAAACCCCGTTAAATGTTGTTCACGTTGAAGATATTCGTGCATATATTTACTGTAGGAAGGAAATAGTAGGAGATATATGCATAGCCACGCATATGGGATCTATGATGAAACTTGACAAAACATTCAAGGATGAGTTCATGCACTTGATTGATAACCCTATTTTTGAGTACTCTAATGCGCATGAGTCTGATGAGCCAGAATGGGTGAAGATTTTGTTAAGAAGAATACATGATGATCTTTATTGGATTGGTGAGGTCCCTGTGCATATCTCTCTAGACCTAATCCATGAATTAACCAGACTTCCTAAAATTGGACCACTTTTTCCTACTGGTAAGCATGTCAAGAAACAAATTGAACAACTTTGCCTTTCTAGAAGTGACAATCGTGGAATGACAGTTGATCCTATCAAAGAAGATGACATAAAACTCTTAACAATGATACTTGGGTATAAGTTTTAGCAAGGAAGCAGGTTGAACAATGTCTCTACCACAACAGTCCTAGCAACTATTAGAATGGTGAAGGATAACACTCAATACAACTTATGTGAGATCTTGCACAGTCAATTGATTAACAATATTTGAATAATCAAGCATGACAGGAGAAAGACATTCAGGTTTGGATCTTTGATCATCTACTTGTATTTCCATATAGTTGGAAAGGTTGCAAACCTTTACCTAGATAGAAGCAAACCCACAATGTCTTATATTTCACTAAAGGTCACCTTAGAGAGTAGTGCAAGGGATGCCATGGATATGGATATAAAGACATTCAGGATCAAAATGTAGAATAGGTTCAGATTATCTGAGAAGATAGTTGAAAAATATAAGGATACCATATGTTTCATGGTAGAAATAGATTGCACTTGCATGGAGGCAGTTGAACATAGAACCAAATGGATTCATCATCTTGGTTATGAAGTGGAAGAACATGTGCTAGAAGGATATTCACAAGTTCTATTTTTAGCACCCAAAGATCCAAATGAACCTAGATGGGGCACTTACAGAGAGAAGGCCAATGAAGTGGATACTATCTTACACAGTGCTGATAATAAAAGGAAAGCATCCAAAATTACATCTAACATACTAAAAGTTCATGGAGTCACTCAAGAAGATCTTGACAAAGCCATAGATGCCAAGATAGAAAAAGAACTTGAGAAAGCTGAAGAGATCTAGAAGAGGAAGAAAGTAGAGAGCACCTTTGTGCCTCTACCACCATTGAATTAGATTCATCTCCACTATCTACACCAAGAAAGAAGACTAGAGGAAGAATATAGGCGCCCACAAATCACCCATCCTCAGGGAACACTCAGAGAAAAGCAAAGAATACTAAATCTCCTCCTGAGGTAGGATTCATACCTAGTCTATATGTTTTGCGGAATAGGATTGTAAATGAAGGGAGATTAGATACACTTTGTAAAGTCTTTGACAAGTATCAAGAAATTGATAAGACTGAGATACACTCTATGATCATATCTCATATGATCAAGTTTAAGAAGACAGTTCTTGAACTCAAGACAGTGATACCGGATCAGTTATGGAACTTGTTGGAGATCATGAAAAGACATGCGATTGAGGAAGACATGAGGATAAGAGAAGAAAATTTGGATACTTTGCTCCCTATATGCTCGCATTATGAGAAGGCTATATTATTAGATCTGGTGAAGCATCATCTCCGAACTAAGACAAGGACCCTACATATTATGAACAAATAGTATGAGAAAATAGGTAAGGAGACTGAAAAGGCATTTGCACAATTGTTTATGGATAGAAACATGTATCCACCAACGGTGCCTACACCAAAAGTTACTCCAGCTCCTCCCAAATAGGTTACAAAACTAGTGATTCAAATTGCACCTATGACAGGTCCACAGATTTTAGCACCCATAGTGACAATAACTTCTGATACAGATAAAGACTCAGAAGACACTATATTAGTTAATAACATCAAGATATCCATGACAACATCTAAAAAATATATCGACATAGTTGATAAAGAATTTCTAAGCAATGAATAAATGTGCACTGATGATACCTTTGCACAACAAGATGAAGTTCCCATCAATGATCAAATTGACATAAATGAAGAAAAAGATACTCAAGATGATACTCAAGGTGATAAAACACCAATTAAAGAGATACCAGTAAAGGTTGAATGCATGGACACCAGTCAGAACACTATATTCTCACCATCCACTCAACCATCTACCTCATTGTTGTCAAGGTTAACTCCTAATTCAGAAAGTTTGGATGCATGGGGAGAAGAAGACCTATTCAAGATCAGTGTTCTTGCTATGGAAAAGGAAAAAGAGAAACAAGTGATGAGGAACCCTCACTTTCTAGAAACTATGAACATTTTGAATGACTTAGTGCCTGCTGATCAGAAAGTAACCAAAGTCCAATCAGTTAAAGATGTGGGCAACATTTTGACAAACTTCAAAACACACTTTACAAGCCTAGTAGATTCAGCTACTAAGATTATTGAAGATGAATATAAGAAGGAGAGACTAAATGATCTGGTGAAGAACTTTACCTTATACTTGAACTTCTCAAAGATTGGGCAATCCATACTGAAAGAATTGGTAGCTAAAGGCAAGAGAGTCATAGCAAACTGCATGGACAGAGTGAAGTTCACCTCTAAGGACACTAAAAACATAGAAGAGGTAGATTTAATGGTGGATAGCATAAGAAAATTAGTTGAAACTTCCACACAAGACGTGAACATTTGCAATAATGTCTATCAAGGACACTTGGATAAAATTGAGAAGGCAAAATTAGAAATCAGCAAGATAAGAATAAGACAAACCTAGTTGAGAAATGCACTTGCACCATCTCTAGCAGTCCCTAATGAGAACATAAAATAGATTGATGACACCATTGTGACATATGATCAAACTCCTTGCATGGATTTGATGAAAATGAAGAAACTGACATATGCCCTATGCACGCATCTTCGAACAGTTGATGCTATGAAAGTATTTTGGTAGAAAGAGATCCAATCTCTTCAAATTGTGTACCTTGAAGTTTACATGGAGTAAGTATGTAGAAGAATTACAATTTTTTGTACACCTTTTTCATTAATGTCAAAGGGGGAGTAATATAGAATGTGTATATACAGAGAAGTATATGTATACATCAATAAAATGTTATGATATATAGTCATTTTTTGTGTTAAGTCATTTTGAGTAACTAGGCCACATTCCTTTGTTTCCATAAATGACAAAGTGGGAGATTGTTGGCAAGTTGACTTCCTGAGGATACATGACTCATTTTGTGTTGTCATCACGGCAACAAAGTCATGTTTAGTTTCTATCATGAAAGTCAAAATGACTAAGTAAGGAAAATAGGGCAGATAGAGATACTCAGCGATCAACACATCAGCGCACGTGTGAAAGATCAATTCAACTTATACACATTTAGATATAAGTTGTATGACATGTGTACATGCTACATCTAGAGACACATAGTATGGGATTATAGTACGGCAAAGTTACAGGCAGATCAATAGACCAGCAGTCCAGAAGACAGAGCATGGAATCTGACTAAGTGTTTTGATCATCGTGTATTATTTTGTTATGTATTGGCTAAGTGCCTTTGGTTATATTATTGTAATAATGTAATTATCATTGTAGTAAAAACACTTGACCCAAATTATTCGGAGACATGTATATTTTTTTTAGGGCCGACTAGTGTCTTGTTTTGGCTCGCGCCTATTCAGATTTGAATATATAAGTATGTAATGTAAAGATATGTTACAAGCGTCGATTATGACATAAGAGGAAGATACAAAAGAGTAGTTTAATGAAGTCAGTATATGATATATCTCTTTAAGAGAGTAAGATCATTCACACATACATGGAACTAATCAGACAACAGTGTCATCACAGCAGTTTATTTTGATATAGTGCATATCATCTTGCAGCCTTCATCTTATTGGGCAATGAGCCTAGGTAGTGAGCCATATACCTTTAACAGGGTTTTGTAAAAGAATCCTAATAGGGTCAGACCTTTAACTAGGTCATTGTACTCATATTGTAAAGACTGCTTCTAATAGAGCAAAGGAACTCTCACAGGTTCATTATACTTAGTACAATAATTGTGGGTACTAGTTCCCTACAGGGTTTTCCTCTGATGAAGGTTTCCCTGGAATCATATCATGTGTTATGAGTTCTTATGTTAAGCTTCATTCTATGTATGTTTGATTTATGTTTAAGTTGCTGAAAAGAAATTAAAAGACAAACACTGATTCACCCCCCCTCTTAGTGTTTCTAATAGGAACAACAAGGAAACCCCTGAATGAGAGGTAAAATTGGAAGGCCTAAATGGTGCCCAAAGGAGAATGGATGAGACTCCTGGAATGGAATCTCCAATGTAGGTGGGTCAATAGATGAGCTGAATCTGTCATCTGGGAGGAGATGAATGTCCTCGGATATGCCCTCAACAACTAGAATGGAAGGCTCAATGTAGGGAGTGACCATAATAGGGACTGCTGAAGAATAATCATGCTAAACAAATGGAGGCATAATAGGAGGAGGAGGTCGAGAAGCCACAACACTGATCTCAAGAGCAACAGAGAAGTTTAGGTGACCCAACTTCTTCTCACTAGGTACTCGTGAGGAAGGAGAGATATTCTCTAACACTAGAGATGGTGGACCAAAATGGGAGAAGGAGTATAGGTAGTTGGCATGATCAACTATCCCTATAGAAACAATGTGGCTAGTCACACTATCTCTGACATGTATAGAATCTATAGTGAAATCAAGTGTCTTCTTTGTCCCACTGTGAGTAATCTGATAAATGGAGAGAAGGTTTGATGACAAGGATGGAACACATAGTACATCATGGAATGCACCACCATCAATGTCAATAGAACCTTTCCCACTCAAAAGCATAACAGTGTCATTCCCCATCAATATGTGTTGGGTAGGAGAGGCTACACATGATAAGAAGGAACTCTGAGAAGCTGACATATGATGTGAAGCACTAGAATCCAACAACCACCTAGAAGAGGGAGCTATATCAGATGCACATAAGGCATGACCCTTTCTGTTGTCTAACCCATGTGCTTGAGAAGATGATGAAGAAGAACAGTGAGAAGAGGAGGGAGGAATGTGAATCTTTCTCTTGTGAAGAAGATTTGTCAACTCATAAATCTGTTGGGCATATCCATCTATCTTCTTCTTAAAGAAATGAGACTCATCATGATTGAACTTATTGCAATAAGTACACTTAGGTTTGTCATTCTTTAATTTCCCCTTAGGTGAAGGAGGTAGGCCAGAGGAATGCTAAGAAGTGGAATCCTTCCAAGAATCTATGGTTGATGATACATGTTTCTTCCACGGCTTCCATGGAAATGGGTGAGAAACCAAGGCATGACTCATAGAGCTGGAAGCATCATTCAACTATTGAAGCTTTGACTGATCTCAAGTCAATTGATCATAGAAGGCCACAAAGGAATGCATATTATGCCTAGGACCCAAAGCATCCATAGTGGAATAGAATGTGGATGAGAAAATATGGAACTATCCATGAAGCTTCGAGAGTATCAGGAAGATATGCTCATCATATGATTTGGTCTTCCCACATCCCTATAAAAGTGATTGAAGAGAATTGAACTTCATCAAGAAGTACTCAATGGTGGAAAAACTATCAGGAGACAAGGTGGTCAACTCTACATCAAGATGAAGTGCCCAAAACTCATTCACGATGCCAAATAGATCTGTAAACTTTTCCCAAATAGCCCGCGGAGTGGTCAAACCATCCAGGTAAAATAGGAGACTGTTAGAGATGTTCAGTGCAATCAATCTCATAGCTTCATCCATTTTTTTTATGCTAGATAACCTCAAAAGGGCGCTGCAAAATAGGTTGGTGCTCATCTAGACATGACCATAAGCCATATGACATGAGTAGCCTGGTCATGTGTGCTTTCCAAGTGTGATAGTTGTGTGGTGTCTTCCGGGCCATAGAGGGGTCCGACATTGGAAGAAGAAGAAGACAAAAGTAGAAGGGTCATTTATGAATGAAATTACATACAGAAAAAGCACCCCCATAATGTATAAATATATCCCCCCTTACACCAAAGAAACAAATATTGAAAGTGTTGGAAAGTTGACTCCTAGGGAATATATGGCTTATTTTTTGTTTTCATTATGGCAACAAAGTCATATGAACTTTTGACAGTAAACTATGAAGAGAAAATTGACTAAGTGTAGAAGACAGAACAGGACAGTGACTTGCAGTCAATTAGAGCATTAGTGCACATGCATATGATCACATCAGAATATGTGTGTTTAGAAATAAGCTCTATGGTATGTTTTTATGCTTACCCTATACACGCATAGTACTGAATGGTAGTATGAACAAGTTACAAAAAGAACAAGTACACTAGCAGTTCATAATACAGAGTATGAAGCCGACTTCATGTTTTTGATTAGTGTGTAATCTTTTGTTATGTAAAGGCTAAATGCCTGTTATAATAAGTTTGTAATCATGTATTAAACATTGTTGTAAAAATCCTTAAGCCAATTTGTTTGGAAGCATTGTGAATGTTGTTTTTGGGCCGATTAAGGTCTTGTTTATAGTCGCATCTATTCAGGCATATACATATATATACAATGTAAAGATATATTTAGAGTGTCAAAGAAAGATGCAGAGTAGAACAATGTAAACATGTTAGCATGAGATAGAGCCCCTCAAGAAGATAAAATTATAAGCACATAACTAGAACTGATCAGCCATCTATGTCATATACAATAGTTCACTTTTGGATATAGTGCATATCTATTCTTAGGAGGTTGTAGCCTTCTTTCTCATTGAGCAGTGAGCTCTTAGACATTGAGTCCTCACCCCTAATAGGGTTGTTTGTAGAAGAATCCTAATAGGGTCAGGCCTTTAACCATGTCACTATACTTGCATTGTAAAGACTACTCCTAAGAGGGCAAAGGAACTTTAACAGGTTCATTACAGTAGTTCCATATTTGTGGATACTAATCCCCACCGGGGTTTTCCTCTAATAAAGGTTTCTGCATAATCATATTATGTGTTATGTGATATTGTGTTAATCTTCAAGTGATATCTAGTTGATTTATGTTTAAAGTGATAAAATTGATTAATTACGTAAACACTGATTCACCCCCCCCCNATTCCCCCCCCCCCCCCCCCCCTCTTAGTGTTTCCAACAATTGGTATCAGAGCTCTGGTCCTCTGAAAGAAAATTTTAACCACTTGAGGAGATCATGGATTCAATAGAAGTCAAACATCTGAAAAAGAATCTTGAAGCAGACCTTGAAGGTCTAGACCTACTTGAGAAAGAAAATGAGGAACTTAAGCTAAAATTTGATGGCTCACAAATGTTTATCAAGAAACTAAGAAAAGATTTGAAAGGTTTCTCTACGAATGGTTTGGGGAAAATGGTCAAGAAACTGAATGAAGAAAACTTATCTTTAAAGGATAAGATAGAAGAATTGAATGATCAATTAACTGATAGCTTAATAGCTATTGAAGAGAAGACCAAAGAAAATAAATAGTTAGATGAAGAACTCATGCAAGCCAATATGAAAATTTTGGAATTGGAAAACATCAAGAATAAGATTGAATCTGAATTATCAGGAGAAGAAGATAAGATTGACAAACTGCACACAAGTTCTGATCTAATTTAATCACAACTTTATGCACAAAAACTAAAAGGTGATACCACTGGTATGGGATATAGTCTAGCTCAAATTGAGATCAAATCATTACAAGAAAGAAAGAAATCTCAAACAGAATCTTCAGAAGAAAATAAAACTGAGTATCATGAAGAGACCAAAGTAGAACCACCAAAAGATAAGCACAAGGAAGTCAACCGTACTTTCTATGCCTATAACAAGCATGGAAACTTGGCAAGAGATTGTAAGAATGTAATACCCTTCAATGGTTACTGTTAAACCTGCAATAAGTTTGGTTATAGGGATATTCATTGCATAACAAATCAAAGAAATCAGCCACAACTAAACCAAAGGAATCAAACTCAATTAAATCAGATGTCAAGTTGGAAGGTTATGCACAAGTCCTCTTATCTGTGCCTAAGGATCCCAATGAACCTAGATGGGGTACTTATAGAGAAAAGACAAATCAATTTGATTCTATCTTATACGGTGCTAAAAAAAAAAGGAAGGCATTAAGGATTATCTCAAATATCGTAAATGTTCATGGTGTTACACAAGAAGACCTTGACAGAGCTAGAGAAGCTAAGATAGCCAAAGAACTTGAGAAAACTCCTACATAAGTGAAAATGGAAAAGACTGATGATATGCCTAAAAATAAAAAGAAGAAATCAAATGTATACACATCTACACCATCAACCACCATTGATATACAATCCTCTCCACCTTCTGTACCAAGAAAGAATTATAGAGGAAGGAAGCAAGTGCCCACTAGTCATCCATCCTCAAGAACTACAAGGAGCAAGGTAAAGAACACACAAGCTCCTCCTGAGGTAGGTTTCAGACCTATTCTTAATGTCTTGAGGAAAAAAATTGTTAATGAAGGAAGACTAGAATCTCTCAAGAATGTATATGACAAATATCAAGAGATAGACAAATCAGAGATTCATTCTATGATCATATCTCACATGATTAAGTTCAAAAGGACAATATTGGAACTCAAAACTGTCATACCAGACAAGGTATGGAACATACTTGATATATTAAAGAGGTAAGCAATTGAAGAGGATATGAGGATAAGAGAAGAAACATTGGATAGTATTCTCCCAGTGTGCTCGCATGATGAGAAAGTCATTCTGTTGGATTTAGTGAAGCCGCGCCTAAGAACCAAAATAAGAGTTCTCCATATCATGAATAAGGAGTATGATCTGGTTGGTGAAGAGACTCAGAAAGAATTTGAGCGGGTATTTTTGGATAGACATATGTATCCATCAATGTCACCTACAACAAAGGTAACTCTAGTTCCTCCCAAACAGGTTACAGAACCAGCAATTCAGAATGCACCTAAGACAGGTCCACAGCTTTCAGCACCCCCAGTTTCAATAACTTCTGATACAATAAAAGATTCAGGGAATAATATAGTGATTGATAATATCAAGGTATCCATGACAACTTCTGATAATGATATAGACAAATTTGATAAAGCATTTGTAAGCACTGAAGAAACAAAGGAGGTATGCACTCATGACACATCTTTACATCAAGATGAAGTCCCCCTTAATGATTCAATAGATATGAATAAAGAACAAGACAATCAAACTAATGAGATACCAGCTATGGAAATCCCAGTAAAAATTGAATGCATGGATACTAGTCAGAATACTATATTCACACCATCCATTCAACCATCAAAATCATTGTTGTCAAGTTTAACTCCTGACTCAGCAAGTCAGGATACATGGGGAGAAGAATACCCGATCAAGATCAGTGTCCTAGCCATGGAAAAATCCAAAGAGAAATAGGTTATGAGAAACCCTCTCTTCTTGGAATCAGTAAACATTCTGAATGACCTAGTGCCTGCGGACAAGAAAGTAGCAAAAATTTAGTCAATTGATGATGTAGACAGCATACTAACAAGCTTCAAAGCACATTTCACAAGCTTAGTAGACTCAGCTACTAGAACTATAGAAGATGAGTATAAAAAGGAAAGATTAAATGAACTGGTAAAGAATTTTACCTTAGATCTAAACTCATCAAAGATTGGTCAATCTATGTTGAAAGAGTTGGCAGCTAAAGGCAGAAATGTAATAGTAAACTGCATGGACAGAGTGAAAATCACCTCTAAACATATCAAGAAGATAGAAGAGGCAGATATCTTGGTTGACAGTGTTAGAAAATTATTTGAAACATCCATGCAAGAAATGAACATTTGCAACAGTATCTATCAAGGTCAGCTAGACAAGATTGAAATGGAAAAATTTGAAATTAATAAGATAAGAATCGAGTAGACTCAACTAAGAAATGCACTAGCGCCCTCCTTAGCAGTTCTAGATGAGAACATCAAATAGATTGATGCCACTATTGTCATGTATGATCAAGGTCCCTGCATGGATCTGATAAAAATGGAGAAGCTCACATATGCTCTATGTGCCCATCTGCAGACAATTGATGCAATGAAGGCATTTTGGCAGACAGAGATCAAGTCTCTTTAGATTGGATATCCCGATGTATACATAGAGTAAGTATTTAAAGAATTAAAAATTTGACACCTTTGTCATTAATTTCAAAGGGGGAGTAATGTATGTATGAGGAGAAGTGTATATACATGCAAAGAAATATATAGTATATATTAAGAGAAGAAAATATATAATTTTTAATGTTAGTCAATTTTGAGTAACTTAGCCACATTCCTTTGTTTCCATTAATAAAAAAGGGAGAGATTGATGGAAAGTTGACTCCCAGGGAGTATATGGCTTATTTTTTATTGTCATTATGGCAACAAAGTCATATGAAGTTTTGACAGTAAACTATGAAGTGAAAATTGACTAAGTGTAGAAGACAGAATATGACAATGACTTGCATTCGATCAGAGCATCAACGCACATGTGTATGATCACATCAGGATATGCATGTTCAGAACTAAGCTCTATGGTATTTTTTTATGTTTACCCTATACACGCATGGTACAGAATGGCAGTATAGACAAGTTACAAAAAGAACAAGTACCCTAGCAGTTCATAATATAGAGTGTGAAGCCGAATTCAAGTTTTTTATTAGCGTGTAATCTTTTGTTATGTAAAGGCTAAGCCCCTATTGTAATAAGTTTGTAATCATGTATTAAAAATTGTTGTAAACATGCTTAAGCCAATTTGTTTGGAAGCATTGTGAATGTTGTTTTTGGGCTGACTAAGGTCTTGTTTATAGTTGCATCTATTCAGGAATAAACACACACACACACACACACACACACACACACACACACACACACACACACATATATAATGTAAAGATATATTTCAAGTGTCGAAGAAAGATGAAGAGAAATGTAAAGATGTTAGCATGAGATAGAGCCCCTAAAGAAGATAAAAGTATAAGTGTATAACTGGAATTGATCAGACATCTATGTCATATACAACATTTCACTTTTGGATATAGTGCATATCTATTCTCAGTAGGTTGTATCCTTCTTTCTCATTGAGCAGTGAGCTCTTGGATAGTGAGTCCTCACCCCTAACAGGGTTGTTTGTAAAAGACTCCTAATAGGGTCAGGCCTTTAACCAAGTCATTGTATTTACATTGTAAATACTGCTCCTAACAGGACAAAGGAACTTTAACAAGTTTATTATACTAGTGGAATATTTGTGTGTACTAATTCCCACCGGGGTTTTCCTCTAATCAAGGTTTCCTCATAATCATATTATGTGTTATGTGATCTTGTGTTAAGCTTCAAGTGATATCTAATTAATTTATGTTTAAATTTTTAAAATTGAATAATTAGCTAAACATTGACTCACCCCCCTCTCAGTGTTTCCAACAGAAAGCACAAAGAAAATGAGAAGAAAATCTGGACACCAGATGTAGAGATGGAGGAATCTAAAGCCTCTACTTTAACGCCAAAAATAGGATCTCAAATGACCAAATCAAAAAATGAAACTAGCATCATCATCTTCATCTCTGAAACAACTTTTCGGTGATATTTCATTTTTCAAAAATGGACACCGTATGCTAAAGTTATGACAGAAAAACCAACTGAACCACTGAAAAGGAGCTCTCTAGAAAAAACCAGTCAAGACAAATAATTTGATGGTCAAACAACCATCACAGCGCCTGGGAAAAAATTGACTATGGTCGGCACGTCACAGGCCTGTCTACCAGAAAAATGTTTATCAGTCGCTAGGAAAAATTACCAGTCACTGGAATGATGATGTCACCCCCTAAAATGATGACATCACTAGGGGTTTGCCAGGTGGTGGCGTGGGCTGGTGGAGGTGGCAGTTGGGTGGCTCTTCAGTGGCTCCTAGGTGACACTACATCAAGGGAGGGTTGGGCGGTGGCAGGAGTGGCATGCCGGTAGAGGCTGGGCGCGGGCTGGGCTGCAGTAACGCTGAGGTGGCACGGTGGGCTACGGCCAGCTACGCTCCGCAGCAAGCCCTAAGTGGCATTTTTAAAAAAAAAAATTGTATGATTTTGCCTCAGGAAGCATGTCATACGGCCTCAGGGGGAATTTTTCAAGAAGCTACTTTGGCCAAATATGGCAAACTTTATATGAAAAGTTGATCTCCTAGGCCCTCTGAGCAAAATGGCAGTGTCCATTTTTGCTCAAAATGCTCTAGACAAAAGCGCCTCCTCTAGATTGAAGAAAAAACCTAGAGAAGCTATGGTTTTTATTTTTGAATCACGACTTCAAGAACACCAGACTAGGCAGCAGCAGGGTAGCTCTGATACCATGTAGGATTTGAGAGATACAAATCCACAGAACCCGAAGAACACCTGCATGCAAGAAACCTGTTGCAATGGAGAAGCTAGAAGAGGGAAAGAGAAAAAAAATTAGAAGTTGCTCAGAAAGAGAGATAAAAATTATAATCTGAATTAATTGAAAAAGGAACTACAAAGTTCAACCTATAAAGGTGATCGAAATCCTAAAACTAGAAAATCTAGGTTGCACATTAATAATTAATATAAATATTAATTATAATGCACCTAAGAGATAGCTTAAGTAAACTAGAGTAATAAACAACTTAATTAATTAAATCAAAGTGATCTAATTAATAAGTGTAAATAGATAATTACTCTAACACAACTTATATAGCACATCATCATAACCTATCAATTATTAAGGTGTTATATGGTTCATAGCATAATATAGTTCTGCTTCTCTACAACTATAGATGAAATTCTTTTTTTAGAAACACTTTATTTTACTTTCCCTCTTCTCTCTCTTTCTCTTCTTTTATGCCATATTGTACTTTTTCTATATGCTTTTTCATGATGTCTTTATTTTTTACTTATTTATGTATTTTCTATTTTGTAGACTTTTGCTAACATATCAATTTTGAAGACCTTTATTTTTCATAACTTCATTTTCTGTGTAAGATATTTATTTCCAAATATATTTATATTGCAAAATTCTTAGTCTACAATAATTTTCATCCTTCTTGAAGAGTTACATTCTTCATAGTGTCCTCTTGAAAATCCTACATATTTTTTAATTGGTGAATAAAATCATTTCTCCCAGCCTGCACTGGGTGAGGACACAATTGTGGCACCTCATCGCCAACATAAGCACATAGACATATCCAAAATTATGAGCATGATATCCTAACAAGGGCACATAGCCCAAAAGAACACTGACCTAGCAAGGGAATGTATAACAAGCATGAGAACCTAATAAGTCACCTGAGATGAATTTAAGCAACATCAATACTATGGTACAAACCCATGAAAAAATTAGATCAATACGATACAAAAATTTAATAAAAATGGATCAAAATGGGTTAGACCTTTGTAACAATATAAAAAATTCCACAACTTAAGGATTGTGTGCATAAATGTTGTCACACTTCTATGAATCATTCCATTCAAGTTTTCTCAAGAATGAGGCCTCAAATATCGATCCATAGCTCTCTAGTCATGGATGTGTAAAAATGTAAGATGAAGGCCCTCAGATTGACCTAGTTGTGTCTATTTCAAATACACCATGAAACAAGAGATTCGAATGCATGAAAATGAAATCTAATCTATATGATAACAATGCATCAAAGAAAAATTACTCTAAATGATAACAATGCATATTAGTCTATGAAAGGAAATATGAATGCAA
>MU226249.1:5463653-5477728 GCA_018584345.1 Thuja plicata
AGAAGAATTTTATTTAATTAAATGGGGGAAATTAAATTTAATTAAATAAGAGGAATTTTATTTAATTAAAAGGGAGGTTAAATCTTTTAATTAAATAAGAGGAATTTTATTTAATTAAAAGGGAGATAAAATCTTTTAATTAAATAAAAATGGTCAAACCTTAGGAAATATTGAAATAATTGAATAATTGAATTAATTACAATTTGATCAAGGAAATTGATTTGAATTGAAAATGTTGCAAAACATTGATTCAGAAAATTGATAAAATGATAAAATAATAAATGGGGCCCAAAGTCTAGGCGACCATTTTAGGGTGCATACAAGGATCACAATATGGGATAAATCCATGTACATATTTTCTTTTTAATATATATTTTTAATTTAATTTATTGTGTATATGTTAGTTTAGTTTTGTATGCAAGGAAATAGTGGTTAAAGGAACACAATAACAAGTTAGAGCATTCAAACAACTAAAACCAAAATAACATATAAGACAAAAGAAGAGCTAAAACAAATAACAAGCCTAAGAGTATGCAAACCTCCCTTAAACCATGCAAGCTCTCATTTGTTCAGTGGATTTTGTCCAATGGATTGGATGTGTGCTTAATGAACTTTTCTCAAGCTTCAATGGTGTAGGAATATTTGGGAATTATAAGGCTTATGCTTGATGGTTTTTGCTCTTCAAATGGAAATGGTAACAATGCATAAAAGCTAGATGGAAATGAAGGAAAATAGCCTTCAATTTATAGGCAAATGGAGGTTTGAATGGATGATTGAGATGGAAACTTGAGGAAGGGTAGAGATGCATTTGAGAGGAAGAAAATGGATTGTACTTTCTCAAATGACTCTCATTGTGACAAGTGTCACAAAGAGAGAGAGGTTTGGTAGGATGGGGGAATGTGACCATTTTGAGAGATGTGAGAGGGGAAAAGATGGGAAAAGAAGGATGGAGTGTGTAAGAGAGGTGTAAGAGCATTTAAGAAAGACTTAATGAGATATGGATGGGGATCTGAGTGATGTGACATGGAGTTGACTTTGGGGTTGGGCTTGAGTTCTTAATCCTTGGATTAGGATTGTGCACATGCTTAGGGAGTGATTAGGCTTAGGCTTAGAGGGCAAGTGGGGTGATTAGGAAGATGTGATGGGAGGAGAGAGAATGAGTGGACGGGTTAATTAGCTAATTGGATTCAATTAGCTAATAAGAAAGGATTATTATGGTTGAATGGGTTGAGTTGGGTTGGAATCATGGGTTAAGTGGTTGAGAAAGGTTAGTTTAGGGGTTAAACTTATGAGCCATGTGCTCAAATTTAATTAAATAGAATATTTAATTCACAAGTGGGATAAAGGGGAATTTATGAATTAATTTAAATAAATAATATGTATTCATTCAACTTAATAGAGGAAAAGTGATTTAATTAATTATTAGACTATGGGTTGTCATTTGATAATTAATTGGACTATAGCTAATTAATTAAATTAATTGAGCTAGGGGATGACATAAAGTAATTAAATAATATATAATTATTTAATTAATAATGTTCTAGGAAGGCACTAAATTTAATTAAATATGTTTAATCAAATTTAGGTGTCTACAAGTTTATAATGTTAGTAAATCAAGGAAAAAATGTAATACCCCAAAAAATACCTTTACAATTTTTAATGTCATATCATGCACGTAATTTGGAATTTATGTTTGTGACACTAAATGTCTAAAAATTTAATGTTAATTATCCAATTTTTTTCATTCCAGTTATATTTCTTATTCTATTTATATACATTCAGATAAATTTCAACCTAAATTATCTAAACAATAGCACTTCACATAGATCCCCATATAATTTTCTATCATTTTGATAATAATTCAACTTTTATGTATCTTTTTATGCATTGAATAATTCACAATTTCTCTAGTATTTAGTATGTAACCAGCCTAAAGATATTTGGAATAGCTACCCATCCATTGGTTTTCTTCATCAACTTAGTTCAAATCTATTTTATTTATTTACTCTATTTTTCTTCATTTACTCTTATTTTACCATGGAAATATTATAAAACATTTTCTCTCAGATTCTCAAATAAAACATATTGTGAATGTTCTTAAAGCTCAATTACTATAATCCCTTTTTAGTGATAAATGGACCATTCTTGTTTTCTAAATAATTAAATAGATGTATCCTTTGGATCTTACACAACAAGTAGGTATATCTCGTTTATATCTAACAAAACTTAGGTAAGCTGACATTATTTTTTGTACCTTACTCCAATTTCCTATTTTCTTGTCAATATTATTCTTGTTACTCAACTGATGGAGATGATGATGATGAATACCGAGATAAAAGGTATACAAGATTGTAGAAAGGATTAGATCAGTTGTTATTTTTTCATTGATGTCAAGAAATTGATTTTTGGTTCATATTGAATTTCCATATCTTTCAGAGTTGATTTAATTAGGAAATAGATAAAGATTAGAAAATGATAAGTTCATCTTGAGATAATTGGTTTCTACTTTATCAAGTTGATAAAGTATATTGGGGAAGTCGATAAGACTAAAGAGTTAAGTTACAAAGAAAAAAGAAGTATTTTGGTAAAGGGTTATGTTAGTCAGTCAAGAAACCAAGACATTGAAGCACTGAGCAGTGCATGTTAGCCACCAAATTGAGAGTTATTTGTGTGAGCAAAATAGATGTTAGAAACAAGGATAAGAATGCAGTTAATAGAGAGCTACAACGATCTGGAAAATTCCAAGAATGAAGAAGATGTTAGTTACAAGATCTACACATGAGAAAATTGAAGGAATAGATTTATGGTATGGATTAAGCAGAAAAAGTGAAGGTTTTATTTCCAAAAAAAGTCCAAGTTCTGAGGTGATACCGAAGCAGTTAACCGAGTTTTAAGTTCACTAAATCAGTTCAAAAACTTGATATAATGGCTGAGTGTGGTTGAAGGAAAGCCTAATCAAGGATATTAAGATGCCAAAATAGAGTCTATTTAAAGGATGAATTTGAATAACATAGTGCTGGCAAGTCGAAGTGTTGAAGTGCTACTGAGTGATGCAGTGAAGAGTAAAGAGGTGATAATCTAAGTCTAGAGCATAGACAGATGAAGTATCGATGCTAGTAGTCAGAGAGCGCATAAGGGATCTGATCAAGAAAGAGGTAGTTGCAGTTTTTTAGATCATTTTATACATTGTTTCTTATGTGCATTTGTAACAGATAAATCTCTTAACCGAGTGGACTTAACAGTCTTACTGTAAAATCCTTGATAAAGGTGACATTCTAAAAGAGTGTTCAAAGACCTCTAACCAAACCACTACTAACAGGCTGAGGATCTTAATAGATCTAAGGTAAATCCCCTAACAAGATCACATATAACAATGTGTATTGTAATCTTTAACAGGATTGACTTTTAACTGAGCATACTTCAGAAGAGTATTTTCATTTGTGGGTGACAATTCCCACAAAGGTTTTTCCCAAATTGGGTTTCCTCGTTATATCTAGTGTTAAATATGTTGAATGTTTCATGTGAATGATATTTACTATTTATGCAAGTTATTGTTTGAGTTATTAAATTTATTTGGTGATTTGGTTGTTGCTGTTGATTATTCTACTGAGTTGAATCAGAGTTAAGTTTTAAACTATCATATTTTTTTGATTTATCCCCCCTCTCAGTAATCCAACAATTGGTATTAGAGCTAAGTACTCTAAGAGACAAGTTTAAAAGACTTGAGTCAAAGATCCAAAGATGTATAAGATGGAGGCACCAAATTTGAATAAGGAGAACTTCTCTACTTGGAAAAATAGAATGAGGATGCACTTACCTGAGATTGGAGAGTATGCACTATACTATCTTGACAATGAATATTCACCACCGCCATTTGGACCTTTTACACTTGAGAAGATAAGAGAAAGACAAGACCACACACAAGTTATGATTGAGATATCATCTACTCTCACCGATCTGGATTTTAATGACCTTAAAGGATGTGATACAAAAAAAAGATGTGGGATAAGATTAAATTGGTACATGGTGGAGATCAGCATTCTCAAAAGGAAAAAAGATGAAAGATTAAGAGGAAAATTTGATGCTATGAGAATGAAAAAAGGTCAAAATGTTACACTATACAGTACAAGACTGAAAGAAACTATGAACGCTATCAGAGGTGTTGGAGGAAAAAAAATTGAAGAATATGTGAGAAGAAAACTATTGAGAACATTGTTACCTATGCATGCCATCTGAGTATTTGCAATACAAGAACTGCAAACCATTCCTCAGTTGATTGTTTCACTGGATGCTACTATTGGTAAGTTGATTTATTTTGAGCTTAATGATTCTGATAAAAAATTTCATGCTACTACTAAGATTGAGTCAAGATTTAAATTATCTTTGAAGATTAGAAGTTCTAGGGAGTCTAGACTGAGTGATGGTTATGCAAGTAGTGTAAGTGAAAGATACTATAGTTGCAAGAGTGAGTTAGATAAAAATATATGCTAAAGATGAAGCAAATGAAAGAGAGTTTGAAGCTCTACTAGATAGAAGACTACAGAGAGGTAAAGAAAAGTAATGAGGTAAGCTACCTTTGATATGCTTTAAATGTAACAAGATTGGACACATTGTTGCTAGATGCCTTGAAAATGATAGTGATGAGAAGAAAGACAACCGAGATGATGAAAAAATAGAAAACAGATTCAAGAGATTCCAAGATTTCAAAAATAAAGGTAAGAAGTCATGTCATATTACTAATGAAGGACTAATCGATGATGACAAAGATGATGACGACGGATAAGAAGTTGTATATGTTTCCATCAAGGATAATTCTGATGAAGAAAAGTAAGAAGAAAAATCCCTAATATCACATGTAAGCAAGACTGATACCTAGATTATAGACAGTGGGTGGTCACACCATATGACTAGTGATACACTTAAGTTCAGCACTATGGAAGAACATGATGGAGGATATGTTAGATTCGGTAATGATTCTCCATACCCTGTGAAAGGTAGAGGTTCTATAATTCTGTTGAATAATACCACATGTGATGATGTATATTGGGTTGAAGGATTGAAATATAATCTGTTGAGTGTGGCACAACTAAATAATATAGGACACTGATTAGAATGTCAGTATGGAAAGGTAAAAGTATTTGATAAAAAAAGATATTTGATTGCCACTGGAGAACAATCAAAAGGTAACTTATTTTACCTTGATACATCTACTAAGAGTTGTTTATATGCTAAAGTTGAAGATGCATGGTTATGGCACAAGAGGTTATGTCATGTAAATTTTGACAATCTAGTTAAAGTGAGCAAAAGGAATAGATTAAGAGGTCTATCAAGATTGGAGAAACCTGAGAATGTCATGTGCAAGGAATGTCAAGTTGGAAAAATGACTAATTCAAGTTTTAGAAGTAAGTCTTATGTTACACAAGAAATTTTGGACTTAGTGCACACTGGCCTATGTGGACCGATGAGAACACAAAGCTACTATGGTGATAGAAATTTCATTTTGTTTATTGATGATTATTCTAGAATGATGTATGTCATGTTTTTATAAGAACATGAAGCTTTAAAAATGTTTAAGTGATACAAGGAAAGAGTTGAAAAGGAACTGGAAGAAAAAGGAAGTGTCTGAGAACTGACAGAGGAGGAGAGTTTTGTTCTGATGAGTTTACACTCTTCTGCAATGAACATGGAATAAAGAGATAAATGTCTACACTAAGGACACCACATCAAAATGGTATAGCTGAAATCAGAAACAGATCTGTTATGGATTGTGTGAGAACACTAAAGATTGAGAAAGGTATTTCTCAAACTTATTGGAGAGAAGCAGTCAACACTTTTGCTTATAGACTTAACTGAGTACAATTGAAGAAAGGTACAAACAAGACTCCATATGAGATTTGGTATGATTACAAACCTAATGTGAGTTATTTCAAAGTATTTGGAAGTAGATGATATATTCTTAAAGATGCTATAAATGGTAAGTTTTATTCTAAGGGAGATGAAGGCATATTCTTAGGATATTCTGCAAAGAGAAAAGCTTACAAATGTCTAAAAAAATCTACTAACAAAATTGTGAAAAGTGCAAATGTGAGAATTGGTGAATTTGCGTAGAGAAATGATGAGGACAACAAGAAGGAACTTGAGGATTATCAGATATTTTTATATATTTAACCATATGTTCCTAATACCTTACCGAAAGCACAAACTAAGGAGGAATTTGAACAAAGAGAACTACAACTGAATGATGGAAATGAAGTTCCACTGACTACCGAGCCTGTTCTAGCCAATTATGTGAGGAGACACCACTCAGGGAGAAAGATAATTGTAGACAAGAATGATGGAATTATGACAAGAAGTAAGGCAAGAGACAATACATGCTTAATTTTTGAATTAGAGCCAAGACGAGAAAAGGATGCATTAGATAATGAAGACTAGGTTAAAGATATGAAAGTAGACATAGATCATATTGTAAAGAATAACACATGTACTTTACTATGGAGACCTAAAGATAAAAATATTATTGGTACAAAGTGGATTTTTAGAAATAAATTGAATGAGCATTGAGATGTAATCAGAAACAAAGCAAGACTATTTTACAAGGGGTATGCACAAGAAGAAGTAATTGACTATGGTGAAACTTTTGCACATGTTGCTATATTAGAAGGAGTTAGAATTCTACTAGCATATGCAACTTACAAAGGATTAAAAGTCTATCAAATGGATTTCAAGTCTGTATTTATTAATGACATTCTTGAAGAAGAAGTTTATATAGAACAAATTGAAGGACTTGTTGAGAATACTAACAAGGACATGGAATGAAAACTGCACAAGGAACTATATGGTTTGAAATAAGCATCCTGAGATTGGTATCAAAGATTACATAGTAATAATAAGATTTTGATTGCTGAGATATTTGTTGATGATATTATTTTTGGAGGAAATAACACATCATGTAGATCTTTTGCAGAAGAGATGAGAAAGGAATTTGAGATGTCCATGATAGGGGAGATAATATTCTTTCTTTGACTACAGATTGAACAAGGCAACGATGGGATATATATTACACAATTAAAGTACATTAAGGAGATCCTAAAGACCTTTAGGATGGAAGACTCAAGACTAGTTGTAATATCAATGGTTACTAGTTGCAAGTTTTCAAAGGAAGATGAGTCAAAGGAAGTAAATGGGACACTCTATCAATCAACAATTGGTAAGCTACAATATGTTGTACATAGAAGACCTGATATAGCTCATGCAGTCGGTATTGTTGCAATATTTTATGTCAATCCAAAGGAATCCCACATGTCTACAGTTAAAAGAATATTTATGTCTAAAAGGAATTCAGGACTTTAGTCTACTATACAAGAAAGGAGGAAATTTTGAATTGAAGGTCTACACTGATGTTGATTGCGCTGGAAACATTGAAGATAGAAAATGTAGAAGTGGAGGAGCTTTTTTTTTCAAAGAAAGGTTAGTAACATGCCTGAGTAAGAAACAAAGTTGTATATCACAGTCCACTGTTGAGTCTGAATATGTTGTTGCAGTTATGAATTGTGCAAACATTGTATGGATCAAACAGCTACTTGAAGGTATGCAAGAGGAAATTACCGATCCAGTTACTATTTTTTGTGACAACACAAGTGCTATAAACATATCAAAGAATGTGTTGATGCATTTTAAGACCAAGCACATTTCTATCAAGTATCATTACTTGAGAGAGAAAGTTCAAGACAAGTATGTGATCTTGGAGTATGTGAACCTAAAGGAGCAATTAGCAGATATATTCACTAATCCATAACTGATAGATGATTTTGAGTATCTTCGAGGTAAATTAGGGGTCCTACCCCTATTCAACATTCACTAGAGCATGATGCATGCTTCATCAATTCTAGGACTCAATAGAATATCTATTTTGTGAGTTGATCCTAGTGTTCACACTTTAGGTGCACCTGAAGTTTTGTATGCAATGATTTATCAGTACATGCAAGGTATGATCCACTGCCTGAACAAGTTTTTGGGAGTATGAACCTTTATCATTTTTATCAAAGAGGGAGAATGAATAATTGATGAATACAAAGAAAGAGAGAGAATGACTGATTGAAAGAAAAAAGAGAGAGAGAGAATAGGCATAAATATGTTAAGAAAGAATGAACATAGAGGGAGAAAAAGATCAAACATCTCAAAGTGAGTAAAGATAAAACAAAGATATTAGAGTATGCCATCAGTTGACAGTGTTGCCATCAATGCCAAAAAGGAAGATTGTTACTCAACTGATGGAGATGATGATGAAGACTAAGATCAGAGGTATACAAGATTGTAGAAAGGATTAGATCAGTTGTTATTTTGTTAATTGATTTCAAGAAAATGATTTACGGTTCATATTGAATTTCCATATCTTTTGGAGTTGATTTAATTGGGCAATAGATAAAGATCACACAATGATAAGTTCATCTTGAGATAATTGGTTTCTACTTTATCAAGTTGGTAAAGAAGATTGGACTAGTTGGTAAGACTAAAGAGTTAAGTTACCGAGCAGAAATAATTCTATTGGTAAAGGGTTATGTTAATCGATCAAGAAACTGAGGCATTGAAGCACTGAGTAGTGCATGCTAGTCACCGAACCTAAAGTTAGTTTCCAAGCATAACATATGTTATAAACAAGGATAAGAACGCAATTAAAGGTGAGATACAAGGATCTGGAAGATTCCAAGAATGAAGAAGAAGCTAGTTACAAGATCTACACGCGAAAATATTCATGGAAGAGGTCTATGGTATAGATTAAGCAACAAAAGTGAAGGTTTTATTTCCAAGAAAAGTGCAAGTTTTGAGGTGATACTGAAGTGGTTAACTGAGTTTCAAGTTCACTGAATTAATTTAAAAATTTGATCTAACGACTGAGTGTGATTGAAGGAAAACCTAATCAAGGAGATTAAGAGGAAAAAACATAGTCTATTTAAAGGATGAATTCGAATAACAGAGGGCTGGAAAGTTGAAGTGTTGAAGTTCTACCAAGTGATGTAGTAAAGAGAAAAGAGGTGAAAATATAAGTATAGAGAAGAGACTAAAGAAGTATTGACGATAGTAGTCAGAGCGCGCATAAGGGTTTTGATCAAGTAAGAGGTAGTTGTAGTTGTACAGATCATTTTATATACTATTTCTTATTTGCATTTTTAATAGAGAGATCTCTTAACCAAGTGGACTTAACAGTCTTATTGTGAAATCCTTGAGAAAGGTGACATTCTAAAAGAATGTTCAAATCCCTCAAACGAGGCCACTCCTAACAGGGTAAAGATCTTAACGGGTCTAAGGTAAATCCCCTAACAGGGTCACATATAACAATGTGTATTGTAGTCTATAACAGGATTGGCTTTTAAGCGAGCATATTTCTAAAGAATATTTTCATTTGAGGGTGATAATTCCCAAAGAGGTTTTTCCCAAATTGGGTTTCCTCATTAAATCTAGTGTTAAATGTGTTGAATGTTTCATGTGAATGATATTTACTATTTATGCAAGTTACTATTTGAGTTATTGAAGTTATTTGGAGATTTGGTTGCTGTTGTTGTTTATCCTACAGAGTTGATAGGAATTAATTTTTAAAGTATCATAGTTTTTTGATTCACCCCCTCTCAGTAATCCTACAATTCTTCTATTTTTTTTCTGTTTAGAATTGAGGGATCATAATCTGACACGTTTGGATTAGTATTTATTGGTGGAAGTTCTGAATTTATCAAACTAGTTAGCTTGCAATATAACTAGAGGTGGTCCTATTAACATTGCTCAAGTATCCACTAAGGGACTTTTCATATTTTGTGTCTTCTCATCTAGTTGAGACACACACCGTCATTTAGTGAGACACCTTGTGCATATACACTTTCCACTTGCACATACACTTGTCAAGTGATCTTACAAGTATTTCATATTTGGAGGATTACTTAGTTGTTGTATCCAAGTTGTCTACCTCCTCACCCTTGCCTATATATACAAGGCTCTCTATGTACATTAATTACACATTCATTGTAAATGATAGATAATTGTATTTGTAATATAATCAGGTTTTACTAATAGAAGGTTGTTATGCATTTTGATTCTAGAAAATTCCAATTGCATTTTCTTTAAATTGTACCACAAATATTCTATTTACATTGTATTCTTTCATTTCAAATATAATTATAAAAATAGGCTACATGGGAGGTAAAAAACCCTAAACGATCACCAAAATATCTTTTGGTTCTTTGTTAAGCCACAAGTCTAAGAAGATTTCTAAAGTACAACGAATTTAGTGATGTATTTTGATGTCCATTTTCTTTGATCTTTTATTGATTTCTTAGCACCAAAATAGGTTAAATATTTGCTATTTTATTCTTCTCATCAGTGGCGACCTATAAGTGTCTCTCTTATTTGCTTTTAATAAACCAACACAAAATTTTTGAGGCATATTCATCCTCAAGGATTTTGGCCATATCAGAGTTAGCATATTGCATAGATGTTCATACTAAGCACTAACATCTAGACTAGTCATCTCCATATTTAAGTAATAGGTTCCTTTTGTTCTCTTTCTAGTTCCATTATAAAATCAACTTATTATTTATGTTACTAATTTATCAATAATTAACAACAATCTATTTCTTATCTCAAATATGTCAATGAGCTCAAAGTCATCATCAAGAGGATGGAGGAGATTGAAGACAGAATGGATGACACTCTGAAGAGTAATCTTGCTCTAGCTAGCGCTGGAATCTGATCTGGGTGCTTTGTTGGGTGCTTCCTTTTTTGCTGGGCTCTGTTGTTTTTTTTGGGTGGTTTTTTGTCTTTTGTAGGCCTTTTTTTTTTTTTGCTTGTTTCCTTCTTTTTGGTAGTGTTTGATAATGTTTATTCTGCTTATGCTTTGGCTGTAAAGGATTTTGGGCCCCCTTCAAAACCCAATTTTACCTATTAATCAAAACAATCTATTTCTTATCATATTTTTGGCTTGTAGTTAAAGGAATAACATCTATTTATAGCTAAATAAACATAGATATGTATAGTTAAAACACATTTTTGTGTTAATGAGCTAATCTATTATAAAATAGTCAAAAATTAGATTCTTTGAACTCAAACAATAACTAGTTAACCTAAGTGTAGAATTATTGAGATTGATCTTGACGAGAGCTTAAGAACGAACATTTTTAGAACAAAATTATACAGAAATCAATTGATCTTATATTCTTTTATTTTACAAAAGAACCTTTTGAACCTTTATTGATCTAAATTAATTTTGTTGTACTGAACAATATTAGATTACAACAAAGTAACTATAAAACTAAAAAGAATTAAAATATTGATTATAATAAAACAAAGATTATCTATAATTTTTTTATAAAGATAAAAAATACATCAAATTATTTGGAACAATTACACATAAAACTCATATTTACAATATATTAATCAACTTAAAAGTTGACTAATAGAAATAAAACTACTTTTTCAAATTACATTGAAATGAATTGAATGTCAAAAGACGAGAGAAGCCATGCTTATTTTAAATTCTCTTACATTATATCAAGTAGGACTTACATATAAATTTGAGCCAAAGACAAAAACAAGTTTGTATGACAAAATATAAGCCTATGTTTCTAGTATAAGTGTATTACATAAAATATAAGAATAACGTTATTTTGACATTATTGGATTGGGATTCTCATGGTTTCAAAATAAGTAGACAATGCGTTGAAATATTTAAAGTTGCACATCACATTAACCTTCACTGTAGTCCAATTATTTATTTAGCAATGCCTTTGGATCATGCCAAGTGGGAAATACATAAAAATTTGTACGGCCATCAACTTGGTTTCTTTAAAAAGATGATGTATAAAAAAACACAACTTTTGATGAGCCAATATCTCTATATTATTCGAAATATGTGTTTATTGTTATGTTGGCATTGTTGGAGCACTAGGTCTTTCATGGTAGGGAAATTAATAGACAATACGTTGAACATTTAAAGGTGATATCACTTCAACTTTACACCCATCCCTATAGATCATCCATAATAGCTAGGAATGTACCTCCTCATCCATCATACAAAAGAAGGGAAAAGATCATATATGTACTTTGACTTTTATATAAATCGGACCAAATACTTCCAAATAAGAAAACATTACCACATACATATCAATCATCAATTTAATAAAAACACATTTATCACTTTTTCCATGTTTTTGTAGATGCTTTTTTTAGTTTTATTTTGATGAAATCATTGTTTTCTTTATTTTGATAACAAATTATAGAATGTTCGGGTCAGCCCCCTTGTCTTGGTTGCTTTTTTAAATCAAAAACAAATCATAGAATGTGATCTAAAATATAATAGAACCAAATCTTATATATATATATATGTGTGTGTGTGTGTGTGTGTGTGTGTGTGTTATAGTGTTGTTTAGAAGTTCTTATATTCATTAGGAAATTACAATTGCAATGCTTTTAGATTATTTTATAGATTACCTTTTTATCTTCTCAATTATAAATGTACTAAAGATGAATAAAGAGGTGACCTACTCATTGAAACAAATCAAAATACAAATTATTTAGCTCCAAGACAATCAAAAGTTGAAAGGGCTACATTATTGTCATTGAAAACACAAAATGTTCTAACTTATATAAAATAATTACTCAGATTGTGAGTCGCAAATTTAATTTTTTTTTGCCAACACACTATTTATAAAAGTATGCAATCTTGATATTACCTATTGTCCATAAAATTTGGTATGTATAGAAATTTAGCTATGTTGTCCATATTTAATTGCCAGTTTTATCATTTGTATCTTTTGAACATATTTATTTTGTTTCTTCTTCATATTCCTTTAACCATTCATTTTTTATAAACAAAACTTCAAATATTTAAAAAATAAATAGAAATAACACATAAATATGTATTTTTTAATGTCTAGTCAATATAGATTACTAGTCTTAATCTTGTTGTTTAATTTCTAAGTACACTTTAAAGAAGTGATTTTTCTCCCATACTTTTATAATCAATATATAATATTAGATGAGAGGATTCAATAGTTGAGAAAGTTCCAATAGTGATAGTGTTCATTGACTTAATGTCCAATATTTTTAATAGTGTAGAATTATTAGTTGTAACTTTAAAGTCGTTTGCATTGATGAAGAGCTCACAAGTGAATTGAACATCTTCTTTACATCACCAAAGTAACAAAACATTTGATGTATTGATGCATGCACATAAAAAACATAACTTAATGAACAACATTATAACTTTACACATAACTATGGTCTACCCTTTTTTCTTAGGCCTTTTTGGACATCTCAATGAAATGTATAATGATGTGGCATAAAATCACGTTTGACACTATGATTCTCATAAAAAATTCCTATATTGGGGAGGGAGGGAAGTAGACCTAAAACCTTAATTATAAGCACGGGTCTTATCATGTCAACTCCTAAAAAAACAAAGAGTGATTTAAAATTTTCATTAATAATTTTGAGAGAACCAAAATTAAAATGCTCAACTAATGAGTCCTCTCCCTTATCTTTGAATTAGTAATAGTGACATATTATGTACATGAGACAACAACATCTCTCCTCTATATTTGAATAAGTAATAGAGACACATTTTGTACATGAGATACCATCCACTATGGGATGTGACTATTCTCCTTAAAAATGGTACCATCGTATAGGTAATATAAAAACCCAATTTTGCATACTAGTGTGTGTTGATAATAGATAGAGCTCTGTTATAATGGTATAACTTGTAGAGAAAAAAAACTCTATATTCTGTGTTATAACTGTTATCTACAGAAATTGCACCCTGTTAAGTTTGGAGGAACTTAACCTTTTGGAGAAACATGGAAACATTCCAAGTTTGTGGGTAAACTATGGCTGGGATGAATCTCCGGATTCTAGGCCGGCTTCCTATCTCGTAAATCACTCTATACTACCTGAAACTGACTCTTTTATGATGGAGAAAAGAGATAGAAGGAGAACATAGAAAATGAAAGCTATATCCTAAATGGTGATGCACCAGAGATATCTGAGAAATGCACAAATAACTTGACACACAATGAAATAGTAACTTAAGC
>MU226249.1:5487286-5500903 GCA_018584345.1 Thuja plicata
ATAGTAACTTAAGCTTTCTTACACAACCCCCACTAAATCATAATATTTGCATAATCAATTTATAAGAAGGCCAATAACGACAATCCCTTTAAAGGAGAAAGATTTCTCACAATTTGGGGAAAAATCTGACTTGAGCACAACTTAAAACCTGCAAATAAGCATGAAATACAATAAGGGAAGGCAAAAGCTATCTTTCATAGTCAAAGGTGTTACAAATCTATATATTTCTCTAAAATGGGTTACAAAATCTCTTTGTTTCTGTCAAGAACTCAGAAAAATTTACAAAAACAGCAAGCCAAAGCGAAGAAGAACTGGTAACAATGAGTCTTTAACTCATATTTATGCATTTTCAAAGCCAAATGCATTCTGAAAGCAATAACTTCTGGATCGGATTTGGCCTGTCCAGCCACTGTTTAAGCCCTAAAAGTCATCCCAAAAAATATCAACATAAATACTCCCTCATAGAAGCAGTCTTATCCCTCTAGAAGAGTCACAAAAGTCTCTGAATTGCCATAACTTTTTTGCAGCCCCAAAAATGCATCTTCTGACCTTCTCAAATCTGATCTTTCCATCTGTAAAATATCTGAGTGTCTGAGAAAAATCTGATATCTTTCTGCCTTTGAAAAATCCCCAGGAATAATCCCACGGATACGCAATAAGACATATAAAATTCCTTTAGAAAATTATCTCTATGCACATTTCAAAACTCTATGAAAATTCCAGACTCATGCATATTTTGCCAAAAAAGCGGCAGAAGTCAGCCAAGTAGCCCCTTCTCATTCACTGCGAAAATCAACTTTTCGACTCGACTGTCTTATTTTTTCTCTCTGCGAGTAGGCGATGCTTTCTGTTTAATCCTCCTTTCATGTCTGTCACATACTCGCAGTCCCTTCTGCCTTGCTCTTGTCCTCTGCTCGAGTGAGCGACGACATCCATTTTCTACTCGATCGCAAACTCGCGAGCCTAAAAACTTTACCTTACCCTTGACTGCAAGCGTGCGACGATACCTCCTCTTTCTTCAGTCGCTCACTCGCGAGCTGTTTACCCTTTATCTTCATTGATCGGTGAGTGAGCGATGTCTTATGTTCCTTGATAATCGCACACTCGCGGGCTCTTTTTCTTTTATCTGAGTTGATCGGCGAGTGCGCGGCATCCTTCCTCCTCTAACTCGTTGCACACTCATGCGCTCCTTTTGATCACCTAAAAACAATAGTGACTGAGCAACGAGCCGAACGACTCCTTTGGTCGCTCGGTTGCAGACCCTCATTACCTTTGAAAAAAATGCCTGCGCGACTATGCGATGCATCCCTTTTCTAGCCCGTCACATACTCGCGAGCTCCTTTGAATTTTGAGAAATACTTGTGCGACAGAGCGACGAGTCTCTTTCTTACCTCAGTCGTAGGCTCGCGAGCTATTTTCTACTCCTACCTGAGTCTCGGTGACTGAGTGCCAATGCATTTTTCTCTTCAGCTATTCCTTTATCGCACAGTCGCTGGCTGTTTAAACTGACCTTTTTGATTTGGGCGACTGAGCGACATCCCTTTTCTTACTGCATATTCTACTCGGTCACATACTCGCTCAGCCTTTACTTTAGTTTCCATCTTGTGCATGAGTGAGCGATGACATCTATTTTCTACTCGGTCGCCAACTCGCGGGCCTGAAAACCTTACTTCATTATTGACCGTGAGTGCGTGATAATACACCTTTTTCTTTCAGTCGCTCACTCGCGAGTTGTCTTCTCTTTATCTTCATTGTCTGGCGACTGTGCGATGACCCTCCGTTTTGCTCGTCGCACACTCGTGACCCCTCTTTCTTTCATCTACATTGACTGGCGACTATGCGACGAGTCCCTTTTTAGCTCGTCGCCGACTCGTGAGCCCTTATGACTTTTGAGAAACATTTGTGCGACTGAGCGACGAGTACCTTTTCTTACTTGTCGCATACTCACGCTACAAAGGATAAACGGGTTAAAACATAAGCGACTGGGCGACCGCTATGACTTGACCTTGTCGCGCACTTGCGGGACTTAAAGCATTGACATAAAAAACTGAGCGGGTGCGCGACTGCTTGATTTTCTACATGACTCACTCAGTCGCAAAGTAGGGTAAAAGAAGCATGACTTAACAGTGACTGAGCGACGCATCTAATTTTAACTGGTCACTGACTCACATACCCTAAACCCAACCTTCCTAAGGCCTCGCAACTGCACGATACATACTTTAAAGCGCTGAACCCGCTCAGTATCACAGTTTAATAGACTTAACAAGGGTAGATTGTGACTGCGCGATGACCATTCAAAATAACTCGTCACACACTCGCAGACAGATCAGAACTCCTCAAAAATAGATTGTGATTGCGCGATGACTTTCATTACGGTGGCTCGTCGCGCAACTTAAAGAATTAACATAAAAACCAACGCGACAGAGTGATTAGACTAAGAAAAAACTTCAAAAGGGATTTTGACCTTTTTCCACGTGACAAACACAGAATTTGAACGATAAACCCTGGGAAAGAGTTGCCAAGACCTAGGGTTTTCAAGTTTTTTTGCAAATTTGGCTAAGTGTAGACTGAAAAACTTTGAAAACATGACAGTGGGTAGACATACTAAATAGAGGTCAATGAATCGGATACGCTAGAACTGAGAAATTACCTTAATCCATTCAAAACACAACAAATCCACCCGATTGATCTTGGTACCGAAAATTGGTAAACAATAAGCACCTCAACATGAAGCATAAATAATTTCACATGAACCATGAAAACCATTTGTAGTGTCTCCTATGGATGCATTCTATTCCATGCTATTTTGATCCAAGATGGACTCTATTTTATTTTTTGCTTATCCATATGATGTGATCAGACATTTCTCTTTGTGAAGCATTTGGTTATAGTACATTAATTTGGTTTTGTTAACCAACTAATGGTAATGGTGATGAAGACCGAGTTCATAAGAATACAAGCAAGTAGAATGGTTAGATCAGTTAGTTTTTTATTCATGTCAAGCAATTGATTTTGGTTTATATTAAGTTGCCATATCAATCGGTAAAGGGAACAACCTAGTTACCGAGCAGTGAATTGTTAGTCGGTCAAGCAAAGCAAAGACTGTCACAGGCAATATTGGGAACCGAGCAAGGTCAGTTACCAAGAAAAGTTGGTAATCTAGCGAAGTCATACACCAAGTGAAGATATTCACTAAAGGCACCAAGCACGGACCAGAGTATGAACAAAGATTGGATTCAAGGATCAGAACAAATTTAATCTGAAGGCACAGAGATCAAGAAGATGATAAGGATGAAGGTGTAGTTTGTTACAAGATTTACGGTCATGAAAAGTCAAGCTCAAAATCAGTGATGTAGATTAAGCGGAAAAAGAAAGTTGTGAGTTCCAAGGAAAAGTGCAACTCACAAGGCAAGGTTAACCGCCTAACCGAGTTGCAAATACATTGTATTAGTTCATATGAGATGATTTGACAGGTGAGCACAATTGAAGGAAAACTTAATCAATAGGATTAAGAGGAAAATAAAAGCCTATATATTGATGAGTCTGTTAGTAATAACTGAGAGGGGGGGGTGAACCAGTGGCCTCAAAAAATTTATCCTTTTTAAACTTTAATCCAACAATCAATACTTCTCTAATTATTAAGTCCCAACAAGATGCATGCCATTGAAATATTTGAAACAAATAACTGTCTGTCGGTTTACCTTGTCTGTCCTTATTCTCCTTGATAACCGATAAGCAGTAAACTATATTTACCGATACTTAGTAAATGTACAGAGTATACCAGTCAATCCATAAATGCATATGCAGAGTGTAAAAACACTAAAGTAATAAACCATACACATGACACAAGGATTTTAACATGGAAACCTTGTTAAGGGAAAAACCACTGGGACCGGTACCCCAAATTTTCACTCTTCTGAAGTGAGCCCTGTTAGGAGCCAACCCTGTTATAGGTTACAAACACACTGTTAAGTGTGACCTTGTTAGAGGTTTTTCAATACATAGGTTGTCACTAACTATCTAGCATCTACGCTACCATCCTTGAATCAGTCTCATGACTGTCAATAGGCTTTATGCAAATCTTACTACCATCCTTGAATCAACCTCTTTCTTAGACTGTCAATAGGCTTTAGGTAAGACCGGTGCTACTATCATGAGTCAACCTTCTGGTAATCTTTTAGTATATACCTCACTTATAAAAGAATGTTAAGTCCTGCTCTGTTAAGATACTTAATGCTTCAATGGTTAAACTGAAACAAAATGACCTATTTCTAACGCAACTTAATTGCAGATTTTCAGATCTATTTACTTACAATATCTTTCTGATCAATGTATCAATAAAATTCCTGTATACTCAACTCTTTCTTCTCTGTGATGCTGTTCTTCTCTATCCGTCGAAGTCTACAAAATTCTTTAGCTCTCCCTCAACTTGATTGATCAGGACTGCATGAAGTTAATCCTTGATCAGTTTCTCTTCAGCATCTTCTATCAGTTCAATCCCTAGTGTATCTAATTGCTTATCAACCACCTCTCGAGAATGAATTATGCTTGTCTCTTAAATAGACATGATTTCCTTAATTCTAGGTTCTTGATTCTTGATTCTTGATTCTTGATTCTTGGCGTGAAAAGTAATCCAGTCAATTTGATTTATGGCTTTAACTCCCGATTTATCTCGTAGTTATCTTCTTCCCAACTGTAAAAATCACTTACTTAACTGTGGTTGAATACAACAAATAAAACAACTAGTTAAGTCTATCCTTTAGCTCTGCTAGCTAGATATTTTGTCATTTTCTGATCTCTCTATTCTGTCAGTCAATTCTATAGTTTGTCACCGGTGACAACTGCCAGTTCTGTCGGTGTTGCTTTAGTTAGCTTTAGGATCTCCGTTTATCAGGTATCATTGGATCTTGTTTGTCGGGAAACTCTATTTTTATCTCATCAGGCATCATATGATTCTTCTTCATTGAGCAACACTATCTTCTTCTTGTCGGGCATCACTGTGACTTTTATCTCTGTCTTTATCGATGGTGTGCACTCCGCTGGTGTAGTTTGTCACTTAGTGAATACTAGACTTTTATGCATTGCTAAAAGCATAACCTTTATTCCATTGATTCTCTGAAGTTTTCGGCATGATCATACAGATGATATCAAGTTGACATCAATGAAAATACAAACCATTAACTGATTTAATGTCTTGCATCATCTTCAACTTAATATAGTCAATTATTTAATCAGTTACATGTCATCAATCTCTCCCTTTGGCATTGATGGCAATATGCTATATTATCATACAATATTATTTCTATTACAATATGAAATACAATTGTTGAGATTCATCAAATTACCAAACAATTTTCTTTGATAATCGATAAAACGTCTGACCATCGGTAAGCTCAGTGTAAGCTTAGATTTGATTATTGCAGCTTTCTTTTATTTCTTCTTCTGATGTGTTGTGACCTCTGTTGGTGTCAATTTTCTCTTTGAATATTCTGCATCTTTGATGTCACTGTCTTGTATTTGCAACTTTTATACAAGTACTCTCCCTTTGGATATGATCTCTCCCTATTTGGAGTAATCTAATAATGAAAAGTTTCTGATGATAATATGAAAACATTCTCTCCCTTTGACAACAATGCCAAACAAATATTTTACAAAAAATCTGACATTCTGTCAACTAATTCCTTCTTTCCATAATATATTCCTTGAATTTCCCTTGTCCATTATCAATATAACAATCTACTCTAGTGCTTGGTTCTGATATATACCTTGTTGTATATAGATGTAGCTTTGAGGTTCAGCTTCTGCTTGCATCAATCATGATTGATATTCTGATAATATATGGTTGATGTAGCCTTCAGTCCTTTTACTGACTGTGAGACATGGGTTTTACCCCTAGTCTTTTCCTCAGGTACTCAAATGTATCCTTTGGCAGTGGCTTGGTGAAGATATTAGCCAATTGTTCTTTTGATTGCACATATTCAAGTATCACTTCTTTTTCTTGTACTTGTTCTCTCAAATAATGATACTTGATGACAATGTGTTTTGTCTTTGCATGCATGACTGGATTCTTGGAAGTATTTATTGCACTGGTGTTATCACAATAAATAATCACTGGCTCTTTGATCTTCATATGCATCCCTTCCAAGAATTTTTTGATCCATGCAATGTTTGAGAAGTTTGCAGTAGCAACAACATATTCTGCTTCTGCAGTGGACTGAGAGATGCATCCTTGCTTCTTGCTAATCCATGTGACAAGTTTGTCACCCATAAAGAATGTTCCTCCAGTTTTTCTCTTCCAGTCATCAAGATTTCTATCCCAATCAGCGTCGGTAAACACTTTTAGTTCAAATTTGCCTTCTCTTCTATACCATAAGCCAAATTCCTTAGTATTCTTCAGATATCTTAGTATTCTTTTCATAGCAGTTATATGTGATTCCCTGGGGTTAGCAGAAAATCTGGCAACAATTCTTGTGATAGCTAAATGTGGGCCTCTGATTTAGCCATACACTTCAACATGGTCATTGCTCTTCAACTGCATACAGGAATGAATATGGATTCATTCATCTTGCATGTATGAAAGAATTGACTTGTTGCTTTCTAGAAGGCAGGAGTATGAGCTTGCTCTCAGATCATTGCAAGCTCAGTGACTACACCAAAGACCTAAATGAAGGATTTGAAACTATATGATGAAAGTAAACTATTGATTAATCTAGATGATTATGCAACTTTTTCGTTCATCCAAGCTATTTAAGATTGATTTTAGAAGCACCAAATTGAAAGTGAAAGACTCTTTTTAAAACCCAAATTGAATGTGCTCTAATGACTAGATTTGCATGCTTGAATAAAATAAACAATAATATTAAATAAATGCTATGAATGCAAGAAAGCTAAGAACGAAAATGCATCATAATAACATTAAGAAAAAATTAGGATCCTTTGTGAGGGAAAAGAGTTTCTCTTTTATAGAAATCTCTCTCGAATCGACGGTCGAGATCAAACAAAAAGAGTGGCTCAGATTCGATTGAAGAAGCACAATCCATGTGCAAGTGATTTGATTTGTCGAGAGAGTCAGATGACTGAACTGACTGATCAGTTATTTTGGAAACTTCCAAAATCAGTTCACAGTTAACTGAAATGTTTCCAAAATGATAAATAGTGGAGAATAAGTTAACTGAGTGGAACTGGATTGTTTCTATTTTGATAAATCAGTTAAATGGATTTGACGATGTCATATGCATTTTTAATAAATTAATTACTTTTGAATCCACATTTATGTTTTTATAATTAATTTAATTCCTTTTTGATTTAATTGACAATTTTGTAATTTTTATTTAATTAATATATCATAATATCAATTAAATAATTATCATAATGTTTATTTTCCAATGTAATTTGATTTTAGGAATTAATTAATTAATCAAGTAAGATGATCGATTAGGACCTAGTGTTTAGGTCAGATTAGTTTGAATTTGATAATTGCCTGTTTGATTTAGGACTTAGGTTTAATCAAGATTATGGTTTCTTGATTAATTATTGAGATTGGGGGTCTAGGGTTTATGTGACCATTTTTAGGTGATTACATTTTCCCCTCTTTGAATTGATCTGAGATCAGCACATTGATGCAAAGAACTATTACTGATGAGATCAATAATAGTTTGATTTGAAGTGATGAAACCATTCTTTTGAAGAAGAAGAAGACCAACTTTGAGCTTGATTGGATGAAGATTGATCAAAAGATATAAAATAGAATGCTCAGTTTGATTTGAAGCAATGAAACTAAACATCTATCAGGAACTCTTAAACCTTTTTGATTGGTTTGAATGAATAACCGGTTTGATTTGAAGTGATGAAACTGATTACCGTTAAGATATTTGATTAGCAAGAAAATTGACTTGATTTGAAGTGATGAAGCCAATTTGATCAATGTATCTGGTTTCAATAATGATTGCCTTGTATAAGACCGATCTTGTCTGGTTTCGAGTGTATTCACCACTGTATAAGACCATTGATTAGGTTGCCTTTGATTTAAGATGATCTCAACTTGATTTGATGTGATGAAGCTGAGATGCCCCAAGCGATGGGGTTTTGATTGAGGATGTGATCATTGGAATGTTGATGTCCTGATCTTGCCCCCTCAGGAGAGAAATTGAAATATGGCTAGGTGCCCCAGTGATGAGAAGCAATTCAATTGATTAGACAATTAAGGAAGAAACTGATTTGATTAGAAAGAGGTCCCACATGGTTAGGACAAAATCTATACTTGATGGGAGGTCATGTTGACCAAGATTGACCAAAAGTAAGATACATGGATTGATTAGAAAAAAAACATGAGAGATTTTTATTGGTTGTGTAAGTGGTCAAATTCAAATTTTGATTTTGATCCTGAAAATAGAATCAGGACAGTTGATTGAGCAAGGGGTGTCATGACCACTTGACGATGAGAATATTGATCAATTAGAATCTTAGATCCTTCACATTGGATAGAGATAAAGTTATTATTCTGATTTCATCACTATGCAGATGCAGATGTAGATGCAAGACTAACAAGAATGCAATGAATGCAACCTAGGTGTAGTCATTGAGCTTTAGCATTGAAAATTTTCTTCATTGAGCATTTTGGAACATCGAAGTTGATACAATCCTTACTAGTGCCACTGCGACCATAAGAATATGAATATGACTTTCATCTGATAAGATATGGGAAACTAACGTAAGCATCAAGGCACAAAAGCCGAGATGACCTGAACATTATTTCTAGTTGATGTTGCAAGAGTACACCAGTATCTAGGCATTCAAAGCCAAGATAACCATGAGTGCACGCTTGTGTAAACAAACAGATAAATAACAAGCAAGGAGATAGTACCAACCTCACCTTGGCATACAAATAAAGAGGATCAAGGGATGTGAGGCTTTTCTGCCTTAATGCAGGAGCTCTTACCACATACACCCTGATTATTTGACATTGCTAGATCATCGAGCCCACACCAAAAAGTAGTAGACAACGAAAAGATTAGTGAAATCAATGAGAATAGGCAACATACAAATAGAAGTTCAGCATACTTCAGTCATGTTCAAAGTTTTTGAATGTGTATATGAATGAGGTGTTGAGAAACACCGTTGTTCTTGTGAGTGCTTTGCGTCTGATTGTTATCTATCTTTTATTTATGTTTGCAATATCCAATGTGTGTTAAGAAACAATGTTGATTGTGGTGTTGAGAAACACCTATTTGTGTTCGTAGCGAGTTGTCCTTCAGAAATGACAAGATTACTGACTCTGGTGTAAATCAAAGATGTGATCAAATTTGGGGACCCATGCCCCAAGTAGAAAATGATGATAACTGACTTGACTCATACTGCGAGGAAAAATCCAGTTTGATTGCCCCTAGGTTCTTACTCTGGATCGGTTTCAAGCTAGGAGGGTTCTCAGAAGAACCAGAGTGTCACAAAAGTGACTGAAAGATATGTACAAACTGAAGCAAAGAATTGCCAAGATTGAGCATTGATAGATGGAGTGTTGAGTACAAGAGGCACTTGTTTACCAGGTTTTCACATTCTTGGCAGAGATTCTATTTTTTCTACCATAGCGCCTATTTACCAGGTTTTCACCAGGCACTTTTTCTTCTTTTTCAATATTTTGTATTTTACCATTTTTTGATTTTTTTTTTTATTAATACATCAAGGCGCCTATTGCTAGGTTTTCACCAAGATTATCATTTTTTAAGGAATTTTTCCAATTTTTAGATTTTTTTAGGACATTACTATGTACATGGTGCTGATCACCGAGAATGCCTTAGGTGTAGAACTTCTTTAGATGGAGAGTGTTGATGGGCTCTCGAAGTGGCTCTCCTTCAGGTGTGGAGAGTCAGTAGGCTCTAGAGCCAAATGTTGCAGTAATGATATAAGGACCCAGCTAGTTGGGTTCAAATTTCCCCTTCTATTCTCTATGTGACTGATTACAGGGATTTTCTCTCAACACAAGGTCTCCCACCTGAAGTTCTCTAGGACTAACTTTCTTGTTGTATCCTCTTGACATTATTTTCTGATAAACTCTAAGGTGATCAAAGGCCACTTTCTAAAATTCATCTAGTAGCTCTAGTTCTTGGAGTCTCAAAACTTGGTACTCTTCATCTGGTACAAGTCTGCTTAAAGAAACCCTAAGAGATGGGATTTCTACCTCTAGGGGTAAGACTGCTTCTGCCCCATAAACCAGTGCAAATGGGGATGCCCATGTAGGTGTTCTGATGCTCATTCTATAAGCCCATAATGTAGGATTGATCTACAGGTGCCAATCCCTTCTAGACTTGTTAACTATGCGATCTAAGATTTTCAACAAATTTTTATTGGAGACCTCAGCCTGCCCATTACCTTGTGGGTAATATATTGACAAACAATGTTGTGTGATTTTGAATTTTTCACACAACTCATACATAATGTTGTTCTTAAATTGACCTCCATTGTCAGTGATGATGGAGGAAGGTATTCCATAGTGACAAATGATGTGGTTTAGAATGAACAGCGAGACCTATTTTCCTTTCGCTTTAATGAGTGGGACCACCTCAACCCACTTGGTAAAATACTCAGTAGCTATGATAATGAACTTGTGTCCATTAGAAGATGAGGGGTAAATCTTCCCAATGAGATCAAATGCCCATTGTTGAAAGGGCCAGTGTGTTACAAAAGGAATCAGCTCTTTTGCTGGAGCATGTATAAGATTGCCATGCAACTGACATTTCTTACAAGTCTTTGTGAACCTGATATCTTCTTTCTCCATGTATGGCCAATAATACCCTGCTTTAAGTAGTTTTCAGGCTAGAGTCAGACCGTTAGAATGAGAACCACAAATTCCTTCGTGGACTTCAGACAACACATGTTTAGACTCTTCTTTTTCTAGACACCTAAGAAAAGTACCATCTAATCCTTGCCTATAGAAATTGTTGGCCACAAGAACATACCGTGAGGCATTGCAGATGAGGTGTCATTTTTCATTTCTAGTTAGTCCATTAGGAATGATCTGATGGTGCAAGTAAGATTAAACATGGTGATAATGGGAGGATTCATGTTTAATGACTGAATAGACCATTTGGGAGTTAGGGGAGTTTTAGGAAGGTAAATGGATTTCTTCCACCAAGAACTCATAGCGGAAATCATCCTCTTGTTGCTGTGAGGAAGCTAGTGTAGCCATAGCATCAGCTGCTCCGTTATGTACCCTTGGGACTTGTTGGAATGTGATGTAAGTGAAATATTTCTTAAAGTCATCAACCATTCATTTATAAGGCATGAGTTTTTTATCCTTAGTTTGGTATACATCATTGATTTGGTTGATTACTAGTTGAGAGTCACCATCGACATGTAACTCAGAAACATTCCATTCAAGAGCCAGTTTGATTCCATTTACCAGTGCTTCATATTCTTCTATGTTGTTTGTACAAGGAAAAATGAGCTTGTACACCTTTGGAATGGAATAGTTTTGAGGAGTTAGAAACAAAATCCCTACACTTGAACCTTGTTGCGTGAATGATCCATCGAAGAACATTTTCCAGGATCTGTGAGTGATGTGCAAAATAGATCAATCTGGGAACTTAGCATTTATTGGTTCTTCGTCATGAAGTGGAGTATCAGCCAGTTGATTTTTGATTTCTTGCCCTTTGATCACTTTATGCTCAATATATTCTATGTCAAATTCACTAAGAAGCATAACCCACTTAGCCAATCTTCCAGTGAGGGTAGATTTGCTCAGGAGATACTTCAAAGGGTCAATTTTAGCCACCTGTTTGATTGAGTGAGCCAACATGTAGTGACGCAATTTCTAAGATGCAAAGACTACTTCCAGGCATGCTTTCTCAGTCATAGAGTAATTCATCTCATAGGACACCAATGTTCTACTGATATAGTATATAGCACGTTCTTTCTTGTCTTCATCTTCTTGTGCTAGCAATTCCCCCAGTGACATTGAGGTAGCTGAAATGTAAAAAATCAATGGTTTGCCTTGTTGAGGTGACATGAGTACTGGCGGGTTCACTAGGTACATTTTGATTTGAGTGAAACTCTTGTCACATTCTTCACTCAATTGATAATTAATTCCCTTGCATAGAGTCTTGGTAAATGGTTGTGCTCTATCAGCCACGGTGGGCGCCAGAAATGTGAAAGCTAAATGTGGGCCTCTGATTTAGCCATACACTTCAACATGGTCATTTCTCTTCAACTGCATACAGGAATGAATATGGATTCATTCATCTTGTATGTATGAAAGAATCAACCTGTTTCCTTCTAGAAGGTAGGAGTATGAGCTTTCTCTCAGATCATTGCAAGCTCAATGACTACACCAAAGACCTAAACGAAGGATTTGAAACTATATGATGAAAGTAAACTATTGATTAATCTAGATGATTATGCAACTTTTTCATTCATCCAAGCTATTTAAGATTGATTTTAGAAGCACCAAATTGAAAGTGAAAGATTCTTTTTAAAACCCAAATTGAATGTGCTCTAATGATTAGATTTGCATGCTTGAATAAAATAAACAATAATATTAAATAAATGCTATGAATGCATGAAAGATAAGAATGAAAATGCAACATAATAACATTAAGAAAAAATTAGGATCCTTAGTGAGGGAAAAGAGTTTCTCTTTTATAGAAATCTCTCTCAAATCGACGGTCGAGATCGAACAAAAAGAGTGGCTCAGATTCAATTGAAGAAGCACAATCCATGTACAAGTGATTCGATTTGTTGAGAGAGTCAGTTGACTAAACTGACTGATCAATTATTTTGGAAACTTCCAAAATTAGTTCACAGTTAACTAAAATGTTTCCAAAATGATAAACAGTGGAGAATAAGTTAACTGAGTGGAACTAGATTGTTTCTATTTTGATAAATCAGTTAACTGGATTTGATGATGTCATATGCATTTTTAATAAATTAATTGCTTTTGAATGCACATTTATGTTTTATAATTAATTTAATTCCTTTTTGATTTAATTGACAATTTTGTAATTTTTATTTAATTAATATATCATAATATCAATTAAATAATTATCATAATGTTTATTTGCCAATGTAATTTGATTTTAGGAATTAATTAATTAATCAAGTAAGATGATTGATTAGGACCTAGGGTTTAGGTCAGATCAGTTTAAATTTGATAATTGCCTATTTGATTTAGGACTTAGGTTTAATCAAGATTAGGGTTTCTTGATTAATTGTTAAGATTGGGGGTCTAGGGTTTATGTGACCATTTTTAGGTGATTACAATTCCTACTGCATGTGCAATATCTAGTCTAGTGTGTACAACATACATGAGTTTTCCTATCATGGATATGTATAGAGTCTAATTTACCTCTATTGTCTTGTCTTCTTTTGTTAATTTGCATCCAGTAGCCATTGGTGTTCCAACAGGTTTGGAATCTTCCATGTTGAATATTTTCAGAACTTCTTTGATGTATTTGGACTGAGTAATGAAAATACCTTCAGTTTTTTGAATGATCTGTAGGCCAAGAAAGAACTTGATCTCTCCAAACATAGACATCTCAAATTCCTTTCTCATCTCATTAGCAAATTATTTGCATAGCATATCATTGCCTCCAAATATGATGTCATCAACAAATATTTCAGCAATCA
>MU226249.1:5503330-5564244 GCA_018584345.1 Thuja plicata
CATCTAGATCTTCTTCTTCACTTTTTCTTTCACTGTCTCTTCTAGATGAATGTCTCTGACTAGTTTTGCTTATTCTCACAGAAGACTTGAATGCAGACTCTAAGCTTGGTAAGACACTATTATCAAAATTATTCATCTCAAATGAAATCATTCTACCAGTCAGGCTATCAAGAGTGACTGTATTATTTGCTACTTCTCTCATTTCTTGAATGGTAGAGACTCTAATAGCATATATGGGCAATATGGTTCTTAGGATTTTACTTACCACTGTCTCCTCTTCAAGTGTACCTCCAACACCTTGTATAGCATTGACTACCTCCATTATTCTTGTGTTGTACTGTGTGATGTTTTCACCTTCTTTCATTCTGAGATCATCAAACTTTCCTCTAAGGCTTTCTACCTTGGCTCAAAGAACATTTGCATCACCTCCATGTACAAGTTTCAACTTGTCACACATTGTTTTTGCATTTTTGCAATCTTTGACATCCTCAAATTCAACATTAGAGAGTGAGGCTGAAAGCTCTATAACCATGTAGTTATGTTCATGCTTTACTCTCAATTGATCCACTATCAATGGTCATATAGGCAACACATATTCAGTTTCTAAGTATTGAGTAATATCATTGCCAATACCTGATAAGTGAAGCTTTATCCTACTTTGCCATGAAGCAAAGTTTTCCTTGTTCAACTTGGGCACATCTCGTCTATTCATCTTGTGATCTTTAACTTAGGTCTTGAAACTTTCCTTCTAAGCACACAAGCTCTGATACAAATTGTTAGTAATAACTGAGAGGGGGGGTGAATCAGTGGCCTCATAAAATTTATCCTTTTTAAATTTTAATCCACCAATCAATACTTCTCTAATTATTAAGTCCCAACAAGATGCATGCCACTGAAATATTTGAAACAAATAACTATCTGTCGGTTTACCTTGTCTGTCCTTATTCTCCTTGATAACCAATAAGTAGTAAACTATATTTATCAATACTCAGTAAATGTGTAGAGTATACTAGTCAATCCATAAATGCATATGCAGAGTGTAAAAACACTAAAGTAATAAACCATACACATGACACAATGATTTTAATGTGGAAACCATGTTAAGGGAAAAACCACTGGGACCGGTACCCCAAATTTTCACTCTTCTGAAGTGAGCTCTGTTAGGAGCCAACCCTGTTAAAGGTTACAAACTCACTGTTAAGTGTGACCTTGTTAGAGGTTTTTTAATGCATAGGTTGTCACTAAGTATCTGGCATCTATGCTACCATCCTTGAATCAGTCTCATGACTATCAATAGGCTTTATGCAAATCTTACTACCATCCTTGAATCAACCTTCTTCTTAGACTGTTAATAGGCTTTAGGTAAGACCGGTGCTACTATCCTGAGTCGACCTTCTGGTAGTCTATTAGGATATACCTCAATTACAAAATACTGGTAAGTCCTGCTCTATTAAGAGACTTAATGCTTCAATGGTTAAACTAAAACAAAATGACCTATTTCTAATGCAACTTAATTGCAGATTTTTAGATCTATTTACTTAAAATATATTTATGATAAATGTATCAATACAATTCCTTTGTACTCAACTCTTTCTACTCTGTGATGTTGTGCTTCTATGTCCATCAGTGTCTATATAATTCTTTAGCTCTCCCTCAGCTTGATTGATCAAGACTGCATGAAGTTAATCCTTCGTCTGTTTCTCTTTAGCATCTTCTATCAGTTCACTCCCCCATGTATCTGATTGCTTATCAACCACCTCTCAAGAATGAATTATGCTTGTCTCTTAAATAGACATGATTTCCGTAATTCTAGGTTCTTGATTCTTGATTCTTGATTCTTGGTGTGAAAAGTAATCCAGCCAATTTGATTTATGGCTTTAACTCCTGATTTATCTTGTAGTTATCTTCTTGCCAATTGTACAAATCACTTACTTAACTGTGGTTCAATAAAACAAATAAAACAACTAGTTAATTCTATCCTTTAGCTCTTCCAGCTAGATATTTTGTCATTTTCTGATCTCTTTGTTATGTCGGTCAATTCTGCATTTCGTCACCGGTGACAACTCCCAGTTCTGTCAGTGTTGCTTCAGTTAGCTTCGAGATCTCTATCCATTGGGCATCATTGGATCTTTTTCATCAGGAAACTCTATTTTTAGCTTGTCGGGCATCATATGATTCTACTTCGTCGGGAAACACTATCTTCTGCTCGTCTGGCATCACTATGACTGTTATCTCTGTCTTTACTGATGGTGTGCACTCCGCCAGTGTAGTCTGTCACTTAGTGAATACTAGACTTTTATTCATTGTTGAAAGAATAACCTTTATTCCATTGATTCTTTGAATTCTTTGACATGGTCATACAGATGATATCAAGTTGAGATCAATGAAAATACAAACCATTAACTAATTTAATGTCTCACATCATCTTCAACTTAATATAGTCAATCATTTAATCAGTTACATGTCATCAGAGTTTGTATGTTTTATGCTGAGTTGTTGGTGAAGTGAATAGTTAAAGAGCTATCGAGAAGAGTAGTGAAAGAGTTGGCTAACTAGTCCAGAGGAGAGACTATTGAGTTGTTGGTTCTAGTAAGTTTCAGTGAGTGAACAAGGGATCTGATCAAGAAAAGTATAGTTGTAGATTCCAGTAAGTGTCAGTGAGCGAACACTATTTCTTACTAATATTTGTAACCTAAAATCTCTTAACCGAGTGGACCTAACAAGTCCTTTTGCAAATCCTTTAGAAAGGTAACATTCTAGGATGAATGTTTAAGCCCTCTAACTAGGCCACTCCTAATAGGGTGAAGATCTTAACATGTCTAAGGTAAATGCCCCAACACGGTCACATCTAAAAAATGTGCATTGTAATCTTTAACCAGATTGGCTCTTAACTGAGCATACTTCAGAATAGTATTTCTTTTTGTGGGTGAGAATTCTCACGGAGTTTTTTCCAAAATTGGGTTTCCTTGTTAGATCTTGTGTTACATGTGATGCTTGATAACTGTGAATGTTATGTTCTTATGTTATATGCTTTTTATCAATTTTGTGAAGAGTTTACAAGTTTTTGTTTTTTTTATTTGAATCACTGAGTTGAATCAGAGGTTTAGATTTAAAGTATTAAGTTTCAATATTTTATGATTCACCCCCCCCTCTTACTAAACCATCATTAGTAGGTTAAAACAAAAATTGGTATCAGAGCTAGTGCTCAAAGAATATAAGTTTAAAGGTACTTGAGATAAAGATCCAAACATGTATACGTGGGAAGCACCGAAGTTGAATAGGAATAACTTTTCCATATGGCAGAATAGAACAAGAGCTCACAAATCTGGTATTGGATTTTATGTACTAAATCATCTTGACAATGATTACTCACCTCCATCATTTGGTCCTTTAACACTTGAGAAGATAAGAGAAAGATAAGAACACTCGCAAGTGATGATAGAGATAGCTTCTACTCTCACCAACCTAGAGTTCAATAATTTAGAAGGTTGTGATACTGCTAAGAGGATGTGGGATAGGATTAAAGTAGTTTTTTGCAAAGATCAATATGTTCAGAAAGCTAAGGCTGAAAGCTTAAGAGGAAATTTTGAATCAATAAAAGTGAAATAAGGAGAAAACATCACAACATACAACACAAGAGTAAAGGAGATTTCTATTTATATTAGAGGTGCTGGTGGAACCATTAATGAAGAAGGTGTTACAAGAAAGATTCTTAGAACACTACTACTTATCTATGCCATCCAAGTGTCTTCTATTGATATCCATTCCAAAGATGGTTGTTACTTTGGATGCTACAACTGGTAAGCTAACTACTTTTGAGCTGAATGATTTTGATAATAGCCTACTACCTCTAAGATTGAATTTGCATTCAAATCATCTTTGACTATTGGGAAGTCTAGAGATTCTAGATCTAGTGATGTATATGAAAGTAGTGTTGGTGAGTGGTTTCATAATTGTAAGAGTGAACTTGAAGATATGTATGCTGAAGATGAAAATAATGAATCTGAATTTGAAGTATTATTGGCTTGGAGACTACTAGGAGCTAAAGGAAAGTACAGAGGTAAGCTACATTTCAAATCATTTTCATGCAACAAGATTGGTCACGTAGCTTCTAATTGTTCTGAAAATAATGATAAGAAAGATAACAGAGACAATAAAAAGACTGAGAATAGATTTAGAAGATTCAGAGACTTTAAGAACAAAGGAAAGAAAGCATGGTACATTGCTGAAGGAGGCTCATCTAGTGATGACACTAATGATCATGAAGAAGAAGTTTTTTATGTTTGTATTAAAGATGAATCTAATGAAGAAAGGTACATTGAAGAAAAAACCATAATATCACAAGTAAGTAAAAATGATACATGGATTATAGACAATGATTGCTCACACTACAAGAGTAGTGATACAGATAAGTTTATTACTTTGAAAGAGCATAATGATGATAATGATAGATTTGGAAATGATGCCCCATATCATGTGAAGGGAAAATGTTCTATAATTCTGTTGAATAATACTAAGTGTGATGATGTTTATTGGGTTGATAGCCTGAAATACAATTTTTTGAGTGTGGCACAGTTAAATAATATAGGTCACCAAATGGAATTTCAAAATAAGAAGGCTAAATTATTTGATCAAAAGGGAAGTTTGATTTCTATCGGAGGTCAATCTAAAGGGAACTTGTTATACCTTGATACATCCATAAAGATTTGTTTGGTTTCTAAGATTGAAAATGTATGGGCATGGCACAAAAGGCTATGTCATGTTCATTTTGACAACTTAATCAAAGTGAGTAAAAGGAATAGAGTAAGAGGTCTACTGAGTCTAGACATACCTGAGAATGTAATGTGTAAGGGATGTCAAGTAGCTAAGATGACTAAATTGAGCTTACAAGAAAAACCTATACTACACAAGGTATATTGGAATTGGTACACACCGACCTATGTGGTCCCATGAGAAGACAGAGCTACTATGGAGATAGATACTTCATATTATTTGTTGATGATTATTCTAGAATTATGTCAGTTATCTTTTTAAAAGAAAATCTGATGCATTTCAAATGTTTAAGTGGTACAAGGCTAGAGTTGCAAAAGAAATAGGGAGACAAATGAAATGCCTAAGATCTAACAGAGGTAGAGAGTTTATATCTGACAAATTTACACTCTTCTACAATGAACATAGTATAAAAAGGCATATGTCTGCACCGAGAACACCACAAAAGAATGATATAGATGAAAGGAGAAACAAATCCATTGTGGATTGTGCTAGAACACTAAAGATTGAGAATGAGATTTCTCAAACCTTCTGAAGAGAAGTAGTAAGCACTACTGCTTATACACTTAACTGAGTCCAACTGAAGAAGGGAACTAACAAAAAACCTTATGACATTTGGCATGGACACAAACCGAATGTGAGTTACTTCAAATTATTTGGAAGTAGGTGTTATATTCTTAAATATGCAAGAGATGGTAAATTTGACTCTAAAGGAGATGAAGGAATATTTTTGGGATATTCTTCTAAGATAAAAGCCTACAAATGTTTGAATAAGAATAATAACTATAGTATGAGGAAATCTTCTATTCGTTGGGAGCAAGCTCAAACATAAAACATTAGCGAGTTAGCATATATAAATCATGAAATAAGAAAGAACCAAAAAGAAATATTTATAACATCAGATTGAGATAAAACAAGCTATTGCACCCTATATTACTTGTTTGATTGGATGAAAAGAAGAGATTCAAGAGCTAGTATGAAGAACTAGTCTCAAATCCTTCTCAAAGATGACATTCTAAACTATGAAAATGATATGCATATACAAGAAAATATGATTTATTTACCAAATTAAAGCCTAGCATGTGATTTCTATGTGAATTAAACTAGAAACTATAAGCATGAAAACTAGATATGAAATTCTAAGACAATTCTAGCATAATAGCAATGCACAATGAGACATGAAAAATGAAGAAGAGAAGGCCTCTATTTATAGAATTTTGGAGGAGAAGAAGAGGGCTTGGATGATGTGGCATCTATGTGGCATCCACATAAGCATCACATAAGGGACACATAGGCTTAAGGGGATGGCCAATTTTGAGTCAAAGATAGAATTTAATATTTAGTGGATCAAGAATTCCAAGTGGGAGACAAAGTTGTAAGAGGAATTTAAGAGGAATGGGTGACCTTTTTGGAGAGAATTTCCCCATGTGGATGAGAATTCCATTAGCCTTAAAAAGGTTAGGAATCACCCTTTAAGTATGATTTAGAGTATAGTTAGGTAGGGAAGCATGCTTAGGAAGTGAGGTGATGGGAGTAGAGTAGGAATAGGGTAGGCTTAGGGTAGGTCTCTAGGTTGGATTAATAGGTTCCTAGCTAGGGTTTAGATTATGATTCAAATTAGATTTGAATAAATCATAGTTTAAAAGAATTAGGAATATGGAGGGATTTTAACAAATATAAATTTATTAAAAAGGGGATTTTGTGAGGCAAATGTATTTAAATACAATACATTAGAATAGTATTTGATCATTGATAAATACTAGAAAATGAAACTATTTAATCAATTGAATTAAATAGTTAGAGGAATAAGAGGGAATTAATATTAATAATAATATTAATATTTTTGGACATCTAGATTTTTCCCTTCTTTGATTGGTGTCGCAAGTGACATTGCGTCAAAGATAAGAAAATAAGTTGCCCCGGAGGAAGAAGGTTTCTAGGAGTCGTGCCAAAGAAATGATAGTACAGGGTTGTCCCCTCTTTGACATGGCATCACAAGTGACATTGTGTCAAAGACAAAAAAATAAGTTACCCTAGAGGAAGAGGGTTTCTAGGAGTTGTGCCAAAGTGATGACGGTACAGGGTTGTGCCCCCTCGAGAAAAGAACACAACAAAGATAATATTGTGGGATTTTCTCAAAAAAGGATGCAATAGGAAGGAGGAAGGAAGAGGAGAGAATAAATAGAAGCCTTCTAAAATGCAATTAATGATGTAATTATGAATGTCAATGCAAGGATTAAAATTAAATGCAGCTAACTAGCTTTAGGGATCCATTTGTGTGAAAAAGATGGAGATCACATTTGATTTTGATATTGCAATAGGAGGTATGCATGAAGTATTAGAAAACACAGATGATAGAATTCCTTTGCATGGACTAGATGTTCTAATAAAATCACACTACAAAATACGCATGTATCAATTGCCACCAGTCACAACGCACCAAGATATAGTAGATCGAGGTAGTGGTAAGTAGGTTTAAACTGACATAAAAAGATAAAATCAATTAAGAAGCCCTCATGACCAAGCAGTCATAAAGTCCAAAGTTCTTGCCATGAACATGATTGATGTGATGAAGGATTTGATAAGCCGACGCCAGAAGGATGCATCCTAATGGGAAAAGATTGGATTTGATGTGATTAAAACATATTTGCTGGGAAAAGTTATGAACAGGATTACGAACAAGGATAGTCAGTCGCAAAACTGATTTGTTGAAAAACATGATTGCAATCGCAAGTGTCAAAATGTCACTAAAATTTAAAAAACTAAGCGATGCAAAAATAAATGATGGTTTATTGCAAGATTTTTTAGAATATTTGTTTTTTTTGAATTTTTTGGAATTTTTGAATTTTTTGGATTTTTCTTGATTTTTAAATGTTTTTGGGATTTTTGACGTATTAAAACTGTACAACAGGAAAAATTTATACAATAATATACAAGGGGGGATGGAGAAAATAGGTGGGGAAGAAAAATTTGTAGAAAATGGGGGCTATAATAGGGGTTGGGGGGCTTAAGGAAGGTCATTTGTGAATAGTGAATAGTGAGAATAGAGCTCTGGAGTGAAAACATGGCTAACGAGAAGATGCTGGGGCAATTGGGGGAGAACATTCACACACATGGGAGACCTATAGAGTGACTGGTACCAGTGAGTGACTCAACTGAGACCTTGTATTTATTACTGTCAAAGTTTTTAATGCTTTTGGGTAGGCTAGGGGGAAATAAATGCAGAAAATGGGGTTTTAGACCGGAGACGCCGGTTCCTGAACTGACATCTGTTAAGATGCCAATCCCTGGTTCAACATCTTCATAGACACCGATCCCCAAACTAGTGTCTCCATAGACATCAGTGTTAGACCGACATCTTTGAAGACACTAGACCTAGACCCGCTTATGCAAAGACAATAGTCTATGAGGAATAAGGGTGGAGATGTCAGTGTATGAACTGGCATTCCTAGCTGAACTGACATCTGCACCCAAAGGGGCCAACTATGAGGGGAAGGGAAACTGAGGGACCCAGCAGGGGCCGGGGATGGGTCAGCAAAGGACCTAGGGATAGGATGCCCCATTTTGGGAGGGATTAGGCTAAGAATAGAAGATATATAGGCTGACATGATGGTTTTTGAATGTTACACTAGTAGTACCAATCATTGGGATCTCAGGAGCACTAGTCGTCGACCATAGAGTTGGAGCCTGTTGACGGGGTTTTGCTGACCAGGTCTGCCAATAGTCATAAGTTGTCACCGGGTTCTAGGGAAATCGGCCAACTCTTCCTGCAAAGGTTGTCCACGGGAAATAAATCCTCTGGGCCTTCAAGCACCTAGGTGTCGGGTCATGACAGTGCGAGGCTCGGTTGGGAGAGGTGACTATTTTTGAGGGGGATAGCTGGTTACTTCAACTCATTCTTTTAGAGATTCATTACAGTAAGGGTTTCCCAGAGCATTCTACACTTAGAAAATAAAATGAAAAAGATCTTGCGGGGTTAGGAATGTTTATCTAACTACAGTCATACTGAAATGTCCAGAACATCAACAATACTCTGAAAGACTACACTAAATACTGAAGAAATACATAACCATCAGTTAGCATTTTATCAGTAGAGAAAATAAAGAGGTCACTAATCTACTTTAACATATCAGAGTAAAGGACATACAAAACATTAAAACATGAAATATCATTAACTCAGAAGCAGGGGCGCTAACAAAATCATTGCCAAGAATCCTTCCTTCTTCATTAATATTTAGTCCAGCAAGCACTGGTACATGATATAATGGTTGCTCCAAGGGAGCATCTAACTATCAAGAACAAAACAGTGGAGCATTGAGCTCTGCAACTAAAACTCTGGAATTTCTTTTTCTATTTCTTATGGACAACAAAATCATCAATTTTTCTGACCCTTGGAAATGGGTCGATTTGCCTATTTATACAACTCTCTAACCCTAACCCTATTTTACTATGTTTTAATAAAATATAATATCTGGGGGCTGGTACTACCTGTGCCACCCTACAAAAGACCTAGAGATGGAATAGGTCTACCATGTCAGAAGAAGAAGACAAGAATATACATCGGAAGAATCAGCCTCGAGAAGAGAGCCAGAGAGAAGAAAGAAGGAAGTAGGTCCCCCAGCGACTGAGGCTACATGCCTCATAAATGGGAAATGTGGAACCTTGTCTCTGATGTGCTAGGTGTACCTTTGAATGGTGCCTTGAGAAGACCACCCTGTCAGAAACCAACTACCGAGCCAATGCCTCTTGATATGCCCAACTACCCTCTGACAGTCTTTATTAACTGCCTCTGAAAGTGACCGGTCGGCCTCGGGGACCGGGACACAGATCACTTTAAAGAATACAAAATTTTGGATCCGAAACTCCAGGATCTAGGAAATTGCGTCCCCAAAAGAATAAAGAATGCTTAATGCTCAAGTTTCCCCGGTTCCCAGAGAACGCTCAAGGCTGTTTATTATCGTTGAAGGCCTGAAGGATGCGGAAAATGCCATCTTCATCAATCTTTCTTAGGCTGGCCCTTCTGTGCCTGGCCACTTCAACTTGTTCCCCCAAGTCCAGAACATTATTTGTGAAATCATCTGCCATCCTTGTGGCATCATGGCCTTTAAGCACCATTTTGGTCAGTTTTTCCATTCGGGCCCCATCCATCCCCTCCGGGGATTGATACCGAGATGCCATCATTTTATCAAAATTCCCCAAAACTGACTCCTCGTGGGTATAAGTATTTGTACCAAGGGGATCAACCCTGGAAGCCTTTATTACAAATGAATTGTATAAATTGGAAGAATATTTCAATGTGTTTACCTTCTCCTGTAAGGACTCTACCAGTTGCTTGGCTACCTCCAATGTGAGGTCCAGTCTGGAGTGCTGAGCCCTTACGAAATTAAATTATTCCTCACCCAAAATTCTTGATTCAAAAATTATGTCTTCCCCCAGGGTGAGGAGCTCTTCGAGCTCTACCTTCCACACCTGGTAATTCTCGGCGTCACTCTCCCATTGCTCAATCAGTGCTTCTGCCTGATAAATAGTCTGCTGGGCCATATATAAATCTGGGAGAGTGGCCGCTAGGAAACGCCGGGTGTTTCCTATCTGTAGAGCGACCCATTCATCTACTACCTGGGCTTTCTTTTTCATTACTCGCAGGGAGTCTATGTCACTCTACGGTAATTCCTCTGATGTGGAAGTCTATGGACGAGTGACGTTGATGGGTCTGGCTAGCTCTGTAAGAAACCCCATGAGGTTTGCATTCTTCTCTTTCTCCACTTTGAGCCTCTGGGCCTCTTTTTCATATCAGGCCACTGTGATAACCTGCCCGAAGGTTGCCCCTAGGAGTGGCCTTGGGAACACGACGGTTGGGGTTACGGTTGATCCCGAAGTTCTGGGTCCAGGTTCCCCAGTGGATGCCATCTATTCACTTGGTGGTTGTTGGTCCACTCCCGGACCTTCTGTTCCTGGGCCCCCAGAGATAACCTCCGATTCTGGCTTATTTTCTTCTGTTTGATGCTCTTCTTGTTCTGCAGCTTCAAGTTCCAGGTCTTCTGGATCCACAACCTCTTGCTCTTGCTCTGGGACTTCCATTTCCACTTGTGTATCATCCCCTTATAGATTTCTGAACTCATCAGCTACAAATATGTTGAACTCCTCTTCCGGAGGGGGACTGGCTAGGATGTCTGCCTGTTCTGCTTCCTTCTCTAGTTCTGGGGAACTAGAAGAAAGGATTTCCACTTCTTTTGGGAGGGAAGCCCTTGGCACTGGTTCTTTCTTAGGCTGTTTGATGTGCTTTCTCTTCCTCCGGGTGTCCAGAGGTGACCCTGCATCGACTATTGCTACTGCCCCCATGGGATCCACCCCCGTCGCCTTGACCATCAAGGCTGCCAGCGATGGGGAGGAAGGAGGACGAATTGGTCTGGCCATTAGTGGCGGAGTGGTGAGCCTTGTGATCAACTGCTCCCTCATTTGCTGGGAGGCTGGTACAGATTGCTTGATCTATTCTTGAATGGGGACTTGCTGCATGGGGGAAGTTGTTTCTATCCCCTTTCCTTTGTCTACGCCTTATGCAGAAGTCCCAGCCCCTGGAGTCAATTTTAGTACCGGCGGCGGTGTTACTTTTGGCACTGGTAGGGAGGCTAGGTGCATACTCCTAGGGCACACCTTTTTAAAATAGGCATGACTTCGCTCGATTACTTCCCGAGTGAAGTCCTCAATCCTATGCTCCTCTCGAGTGGCCCAATTCATTGCCGGCAGTGGTATTTTGTCAATCCCCTTTTCTTTGTACTGGGGATCTATGGTGGGGGCGTCATCTGAGAAACCCGTCAAGAACCTATGGAGCTTTATCTCCTGTATCATTCCGGCCATCATTCTATCATAGTGCCGGCTGCGCACATCTATGTCATCCTGGTGATCTACCCAGAAGTCTTCCATGTGTGCGTGGTGGGGCTCCGAAGCCCGTGGCAGTGCCGTTGCAATTTTGCCATGCGGATCAAAATTTATCCGCGCCAGATAAAATTCCTGCAAGTTATAACATTTCAACTCATTGTCTGCCTCCTTCACGGTGGCCAGACTATAGGTGTAGTTCCCATAGGAGATTGGGAACGAGATGTTTGGGACCTTCTTGTGGGCCAAGAAGGTATGTAGCTCCATCATCTGCCGACAATATTCCAGCAGCACGATCTTGTCCCCGCAATGCTTGGGCAACAAGTAGGGTTTCCCCGGAGAAGCCAGTGACCCTAATGTATGTATGCTGCTGGAATTAAATGTAGTAGTGCCCATAACTACTAACCAATTTCATCGCCTCAGTAGACAGGTGGTATCCAGCATCCTGGGTAGGTGTGAGAAGATGGTAGTAAACGAAGGAGTCATTTACCCGGCAGTAATTGGGGAAGCTAGCCTCCCATTGAATCTGTGGGAAATGGTCCCATGGTGCTTTCTGTCCTGGGCCAATCCCGAGAATGCCATCTGTACGCAGGCCATTGGAGTGGGGCCTCTGTTGGGCCAAAGCCCAAAAAATATAAGAAGTCATGTAGAACTTCTTCTTCTGGTTCAATTGCAGGAACTGGGAGTCGACATGATTGGAGATTATTGTCGCCCAATCAAAGAATTCTCCCTTAGTGGAGATGCCCAGGAGGAAATAGTATATCCATTTTGCAAATTCCTGGGCGGAGGGTTGCCCAAATACCTGGGCCAATACTATCATCCCCATTTGGATGCTTTCCTTGAATTCGGAGCGGGGGATATCTATCTTCATTCTTTTTGAATCCCTCTTTGGGACCTTGAGCCAATTGGTGTTCATGTACACCCGGGCAGCGTCCTCTAGTTGATTGAATTATTTCAAGGTGTCAGTCCTTGTGACCACTGAGGCCCTATCAAATTGCGGGATACCCAGGCCTACTTGGAAAGTAACTGGGTCAAGGGACACCAGTGGAGTGTGGAATCCCGTGGGCTCGGTAGCTGCTAGCATAACGGCCCGGACAGAAGAGTTGTAGTTGGCCACCAAAGTTAGAACAAGCTCCGGAGACTGCACAGAGCATGGGAAGCAAGCTTCCTGGAGGATTCTGGAACCTCCGATGTTGGTTGTAAGTTTGTCTCCAGCCTACCGCTGGATGTGCATTATCTTTACCAGGGCCTGCATTTCTGCCCAGGTCCTGACACTGGCGTCGGTCATCAATTTTACCTTGGACTCAATCTTTGAGCCCACAATTTCCTCATCCTGCAAAAACTTCATGGTGAGGGGCAGCTTTGCTAGGGCCTTCTCTATTTTTTACTTTGCTACTGCCCTGGTCTCGGTTGTGGATGGCAACTCCAGACTTCCAGGAGGAGATGATGCGGATGCCTCAGACATGTTTGTAAAATGAGATCCAGACCTGTGAGACAAAGCGACCATCAAAACATATTTATCAAAATAAAACAGTAACTTCTGGGTCCATAGATCTTACCACCACGCCATTTGCTTTTCCTGAAAAGTTAGTTTTACGCACAAGTATCTGAAAAGCAAAAATACACTCAGGATTTTCATTATATCTTCGGGTCTGAGAAATTTTATCACACTTGATGAAGACATAAGACGAATGGTGGAAAGATGCCCGAGGCCCAGAGATGACCGTTAGCAAAGAAGAATGTGGAGGCAGGTCCACGTGGACGCCATGTGTGCTGGCATTGAATAGATGTGATGGCACTGGCGGCGGAGCCAACTATTTGAACACACAAAAAGGGAAAGCCACTTGGCCATAAGTAATTGCGTGCATGGGAAATAAATAAGGCTCTGACAGCCTTGATGGAGGAGAGAGAAAATTTCCTTTTTGAAACTGGCTAAGAGCCGAGTTTCAAACAGGTGGTTTTCTACCTCGAAGCAAGCTTGGAGGTGAAAAACCAGAAGCAAAGGTAACTCGACCAGCTTGTTGAGCCACCCTGAAGGATATACATAGAGCCGAGGGGTATATACATGGAAAGGAGGAGATATACAAGGTTTATCTACAGATATATACATATATACAACTTTATATACACGGAAAGACTCCCACAGGAAAACCAAACAAGGAAGAAACAAATATATACAACCATTTACATTATCTACATGATTTTTACAAAATTTACAGACAAACAACCTCTGCACAGAAGGTGGACAACCTCCTGGCAGAGCCGACCCACCAACGGGCAGCAAAACCAAAAGACAAACAAGCCAAACATGGCAGAGAAACAAAGCAAAATGAAAATGAAACCAAGCAAACCCAAGGAAAAACCAGAAAAATGGAAGCAAAAGCAGAGAAGAGGAGAGGCAGAAGCACCAACCTGAAATGTAGAAGGCGGAGGAAAGGAGGGATTACTGAGAGAACTCTGTAACAACTCAAGCCGTCAAGCTATCAGAATCACCACCACGAAGCACTCGCGTATCTCTGAGAACAATAGAAGGTGTTAAACTTTGATTATCACAAAATCTCTATAAATGCTCTGCTAATCGCTTTGAAAATGCTCTATTTCGCTCTAAGTTCTTGAAGGTTTTTAATCGCGGTAAGTGTGAAAATGATAGGTAAGTCTATTTATACCTGCGATGAAAAGTGATCCTCCTCCTTCCGGAGATTTTAGGTCAGGCGCAACCTCCAGACTCTGGGCCCAGGGATTCCTTACGATGATATTCCTAAGGCTTAAGAACATCATAGCAAAGAATCCCAGAGTTCGGAATCCATCTTCCTACAAAAGACGACCTCCGGGATCCGGGATCCCGGAGGGGAAAAACAAGCCAAGAAAACAACAAAACCAAGAAAACAACACACACCGGGGAAGAAAACCCCAGAGAAAGAAAGCAAAAAGGAAAAGAAAGACAAGGCAAAGCCGCAGCAAAAAGCAAAGCAAAAGAAAAAAAAAGGGGGACCCAACATTTTGCACACAAAATGTAGGGACGGAGATGCAGGGCATAACAAATGGCGACTATCTGGGACAAATGCCTTAGCACATTTGAGAACCATAGAATCTCTGGTTAGCACAACTGGAAAAAATCATCCTCCCAAAGCGTTTGACAAGAAGAGAGCAGCATATCCGAGAGAACCCGACCATACAGGAGTCAGTCCGTAGCCTTTCATCAGTGGTGTCATGTGTGCTTTGGAAGGAAATCAAGTCGATGACCTCTGGGACGAATAGAGAGGCGGTACTAATTACATCGAACCAGTCATCAATTTGATTGCTTTCCCCCGGAGGCTAGAGTTTCATCCTCTTATTATTTTATTTATTTCTAGGTGGGGAAGGCGGTACTTCTTTCACCATTGAGCCCAAGCTTAGCTAAAATTCAAATGGCGGTACTCCTTTCACCTATCCACCTATATTTAGATATTTGGAGAGGATAAAACTCTGGACCCGGAAGGAATTTCATTGGATTTTCAGATGTGGATCAACCAACCAGTACAGCTGATCTACCCCTGGTGTGTCTGATTACTTGTTCCTTATATTATTATTGTCCATTGATTTCTAGACTCCTAGAGATGACACCTAATGGAGATTGCTCGAAAATGTGCCATAACCTGCAAACAATCCTGGAGACTGGGTTGATTCAACCGTGATAAAGATAGATTCTAAAGTTCACCATGCTGGAGGCATTGCAATAGAGGCCAAAGTTATGCGAATCATTCCAATTCCTACAAAATGGAGCAAAATGCCAGGACCAAATGAAAGCCGAAAGTGAAAACAAAGACAACAAAAACAAATGAAAAGGGGAGACTACCCCGGAGGACAGCCGACAAGACTATTTACAAGGGGATATTTACATATAATACAACTTTGGACAAACTTACCCTTACTCGAAGTAATTTTTGAGAAACTGCCCATTAACAGGCAATGCAACAGGTTCCCCAGTCAAGGTGTTAAGGCGGTAAGTATTTGCCCCACAAATTTTTGAGATTAAGTATGGTCCGAGCCAGAGCCGTTGAAACTTGGTGTGCTTTCCTTTCTTCTCTCAGGCCTTATCCCACAACAGGACCAAATCCAAGATCTAAAAAGCCTTATATTGGGCTCTTCTGTCAAACCATCATTTTACCATGGCTTGATGATGCGTGAAATGTTCAAGGGCTACGTCTTGTTGTTCCTCCATTTGCACTAGATTCAGGAGCCGAACCTCCACAATGTTGTCCCTATTGTTGAATTCCTGCATGAACTGTAAAACTGGGATCTGTAAGTTGACTGGGAATATAGGGTTCTGACCATAAACCAAGTGGAATGGGGATGTTCCTAGGGCGGCTTTAATATGAATGCAATCTTCCCAGAGGGCGAATCTCAACTTTTGATGCCAATCCCGGGGATTTTGTTCTAACAAATGTTTGATCACCTCAAGTAGATTTTTGTTTGTTGATTCAACAACGCCATTTTCATGGGGGTAATAGTTGTTGGAGAACTTTAGTGTGATCTTTCTGTTGTAGGTCCATTCAAGTAATTGTGCAGAAGAAAACGCTAGACCATTGTCACATACTAAAGAAAAGGGCATTCCAAACCTTATGACGATGTTTTCTTCCAAAAACTTGATAACTACGTCCGCCGTGTTATTTTTGCAAGGGATAGCCTCAGACCACCGAGTAAAGTAATCAGTAGCAGTCAGAATGTATCGGTGGTTGGCAGACGAGTTGGGATTGATCTCCCCGATGAAGTCAAATGCCCACTGGGCAAAGGGTCTAGCCTCGTAGACTGGTTGCAGAGGCATGGCTGGGTTACGCTCATGATGTGCTACAGTTTGGCAAGTATGGCATTTTCTGACATGAGCGTAAACATCCTTGAAGATACAGGGCCAATAGTATCCGGCCCGAAGGATCTAATGGGCAGTGACGTTGGCTGAACCATGCCCGGTTCCAAACTGTCCATGGAATTCATCAATTATTTTTATAGCTTGGTCCCTGTCAATGCACCGGAAGTACACTCCCTCGTAGTTTTGATGGTAAAGCATAGAATTTTTAATCATGAAGTGGGCGCTTTTCATCTGCAGGGTGCGGCATTTGTGGGGAGGTAATCCCTCTGGGCATCGATTGTTTAGCAGCAAGTACATTAGATCGGTATACCATGGGTCTTGGGTGATGGACTCCACCGTATAAGTATGACATTCTATGTGGGGAATCTCTTCTGCTATTGTTCGACTTAGTCCCTGGCCTCAGACTATTTTCATGGGCTGCATCTCTAAGTCATATTCCTGGAGGATGGCCATCCATTTCCCCCGTCTCTCACCCAATTCACTCTGCATCAGCAGAGATTTGACAGCCTAGTTTAGGATGATAGCATGCACTTTGCTCCGGAGAATATAATGCCAGAATTTCTTCACGGCGCGAACCAAAGCGAAGGCCTATTTTTCTAGTGATGAATACTAGACTTCGGCGTTCTTAAAGGGGGAACTCATGAAAGTGATTGGTCGTTCCTCCCCTTTAACCTTTTGGGTCAGTACTGCCGCGGCAGAATGCGGTGAAGCAAACAAGTAAATGTAAAATAGAAGGGAATAGTCTAGACTAGCCAGGACAGGTGCCTCCATTATCATCTATTTAATCTGGGCGAACGCCCGCTTTGCTTCAGGACTCCACTCAATTTTGGTATTCTTTTTCATCATTTCATTGAGTGGTTTGACTATTTCTGCAAATCCCGTGATGAATCATCACACAAAGTTGATTTTTCTGAAGAAGGATCACATTTATTTCTTGCTACCAGGCATCTATAAGATCAACAATGCTTTGACTCTATCAGGGTCTATGGATATACCCTTCTCAGAGATGATATGCCCGAGCAACTTCCGGTGACCCTGAATATGCACTTCTTGGGGTTGAGGGATATTCCATACCAGCGACATCTCTTGCAGATCTGAGCGAGGTGGGCGGCGTGATCACATCTGTCCCAGGAAAAGATGGTTAAATCATCCATGTAGATGATTATGCATCGATTTACAAGGCTCTTGAACACAATGTCCATGGCCTTCTGAAAAGTAGCCCCTACATTGATCAACCCGAAGGGCATTCTTCTATACGCAAACATTCCCCACTTGGTGGTAAACATTGTTTTCTCTCTGTCCTCATACTTAACCATGACCTGGTTGTATCCTTAATATCCATCCAAGAAATACATCATCTGAGATCCGTTTACTATTTGCAGCACCTCATCTAAGGAGGGGAGAGGATGATTATCTTTTTTAGATGCCTTGTTTAAATTTCGGAAATCCACGCAAAGGCAGATCTCGCCGCTCTTCTTCCTGACTGGGACCAGGTTGGAAACCCATGTAGTATGCCAGATTGGAAAGATTATCAGGGCTGACAGTAGTTTTTCTACCTCTTGACGAATCAGAGGCTCTATCAGGGGGTTGACTAGTCATTGCTTTTGCCAAAAGGGCTTAGCGTCAGGCTTCAAAGGAATGGTATGAGTCATGATGGAGGTGTCATACATTTTTAAATCTTCATACCCCCAGGCAATTACATCAATGTATTCTCGAAGAACTGCGAGAATCTTCTCCTTTTCCTCAGGTGAACAGGGGGTGCCTATGTGGATGATCTTCTCTTCACCGGGCTGGCCGATGTTAAATTTTTCAAACTTTCCTCCCTCAGGGGAGGATGATACCTTCTCACGGGCCCGAGGGTCTGAATCAAAGATTCATTCTAATGCAACCATCCCCTTAGGGATAGTGTTGGTGGGCAAGTCCATGATTCCATCGTCTTCTTCACCCAGCCCAGTATCATCATGGTCTCATTCCTCCACTATCTGATCCTCATAAACACCAACATTAGCCATGAAGGCCAGGATATGTTGATCGTCCTCAAAAACTTGAAAGTGAGTAACATTATCTGGAATGGAGGGGGTGGGGACCATCTCAACTAAAAATCTTCGGAGTCGTGAGCCGGCCATCGGCTCAAGTGTGCTGGCAGAAATGGCTAGGGCATCCGGGACATAGTTCCGTCGCTGGGGAATAAGGTTAATGCCAAAGGCATCAAAATCTTCAATAAGGCTCCAAGCCCGGTTGCGGTATGCGACTAGCCTCTTGTCATGACATGTGTATTGACTCCATACTTGTTTAAAAACCAACTCTGAATCACCCAGAGCCTGAAGGTGGGTGATACCTTTCCTTAGTGCGAATAAGAGCCCAAGGACCAAGGCCTCGTACTCCATGACATTGTTTGTATAGTTAAACTGCAACCTGTAGGACGCAAGGAAGGATTTCCCCCGTGGGTTGATTAATTCTACCCCAGCCCCACAGCCCTGTTTGGATCGAGACCCGTCAAATTTCAGGGTCCACAAGTCATTGTTTGTAATCTGGGGCTGGGGAGGGGGAGTTTTCTTTGGATTATCGCTGGGAGACTTGGGGATTTTCTCCCAAACTACCGACGTGAAAGTGGAATTTATCCCTGGAGGAGTTTCGATTGGTGATTTCCCGGGGGATGGCACCAAAGGAGTGCATCCCGTAGAAGTAATGGGTCCCGGAGAATCAGTTGTATGTTCACTCCGAAAGATATCAAGTTGTCAGGTAGCGATCGATAGGCATGGCTCACACTCATGCTCTGAATGTTTTTGGTAATGCACTCGGCACCAAGTGCTGGACAAGAGTGTGGCAAGGGTCACTGTGGGGCCCTGAGAGTTAACTTCAACTCTCACCTTTTCTTCTAGGTCTTGTGCTCTTTGCAACACTACGGGATCCTCTCCGGGGATGAAATCAAATGTTAGGATTTCTAGGGGTCGGTACACCCCCAGAGAATACTCAGAGAAAAGGACTTCATTGACCCTTCCAACTTTGGTAAGGGCCTGTTTCATCTGAGGTTTTCTTTCGACCCGGATCTGATTGGATTCTCCTTCCCATGGAAGCCACAAGTGGGTGAAGTCGATCGAGAAGTATCCATTTAAGGACTTAGACCAATTCCAACTTAGTAACATCTCGTAAGTCTCTGGGATGTCCACCACTTGGATGTCAATGATACTGGCTATCCTGGGGTCCTGGATAAGGTGTATCCGGATGTTCTTCAATTCCCCCACCATTTTTACAGCAGTCTTATCCAGTTGGATCACTGCACCATTAGACGGGGTGGGGTGGAGTCTGAGCTTTTGACAAATGGATAAGGGCATGATGTTACCCGAAGCTCCAGTGTCTACTAGGCAGTTGTGTATATTTTTTTCCATAAATATTCAGGCCTAGCAGGAAGGGAGGCTCCTCATTATTTCCCCGAAAGATAGCCGCATTAGCATCTTCAAATGAGACAGTCTTGGGTGGGCGGCTAACTGCTTCTAGGTTCCTTAAGAGCTTCAGAAGGGACTTCTTCTACTCGGGACAATTTAACAAAACCTCCATCAAGGTCATGGAGGTGGTGATCTTCTCTAACGCCTTCATGATGTCGAATCTTCCTCCCGGGAACTGGTGATTTTCCTTCGTGAGATCTTTTGCTTGGTTAGAGCTAGGACCTTTTGGAGGGACGGGTCGATCAGTTGCACTACTCCAGGGAGGAGGAGTATCTTTGGTAGGAGGTACATGCGTGTAAGCTGGTCCTTTACCCGCCTAGCTCTGAGTATTGTATGGAGCCCATGGGTTAGTAAAGGCATTGGCCTCAAAGGGCAGAATGGATTCATCAAAGAATCCCTGTAGTTCAGATTCTTCTTCATCTGCTCCGGAAGTACCGAAGAAGATGGTGTCATAGGTGAAGGCATTGTGGGTTTGCTCCTGGACAGGGGGCTCCAGGGGAGCAGTATCGTGCGATTGCTTCCTGTCCAGCTGGGAGATCATTATGACTTTCTTCAACGTGGCACAATTCACCTCATTGTGCGAACCTGTATCATGTAGCCTACACTAGTTAGTCATGGGCTGGAAGTCTGCGACTGGCATAAAATGGGATGGTCCAGCACCACTTTGGTTGGTGTTTTGGTTCAGAGGCGGGCCTCCGGTGTTAGCGTTATTATTCCACTGCTGTTGGTTTGGCCTAGGCCCGTTGTTGAAGTTTCTTCCCCTGGCATTGTTGTTTCACTGGCCGGAGAAGATACTTTCCCTCTGGGAATTTGAATTTTGGGGCGTGTAGGACCCAGCCTTTAGTTGACCCATGTCCATAGTCAAAGTGGATAGCATCCACCGGAGGGACTCAACCTCGGCGGTCAACTAAGTGTTAGCGTCACAATGGGATGGCTGTGGCTATTGCTGGCTTCCTGGGAAGACACCAAGACTAACCAGAGTCGAGGGCGGCAATCCTCTAGGTGTGGACGATTGGAAGAAGGGCACTCCAGACGGTTGTGTGTGAGTCTATTGTGTCTGCTGTGGCTGATTCCAAGGGAAGACTTCCAGACCCGGCGTTATCTGGGTCTGGGAGGGGTAAACATATCATGCCTGTTGGTCTATCAAAGGTGGCGGGGGATTCACCGCCATCGAGGGGGCACCTATTTCTAGATTGGGATTGTAACCCCCAGCATAAGAAGTTCCGCCGGGGATCATATTGAAAGGCGTGTTTTGCCCAATCCCGCCCGGGGATTTGTTGAGACCGCAGGACAACTCAAAGGCCAGGTTGTAGACTTTTGCCAAAGTATCCCAGTCGCCTAGGGTGGTTGTTCTCTAGAGGAGGGTGGTGAAAAAAGGGTCCATCGCATTGAGATATGTCTGTATGGTAACGTTTGGCGATGGGACAAAAGGGCCCGTGCATCACTTCAGGGCACGCTAAAACCTATGATTGAATGTTGTAAGAGGTTCATTGGGTTCCTTCCAGATGGAGATGAACTGGCTATGGGACCAAGCTGGGTCCACATATATGCAAAAGGCAGCCAAGAAGGCATCCTCCATATCCTGCCAAGTGTTTATGGAGTTGGTGGGAAGGTTTAGGTACCAGTTCAACTCGCTTTGTCCTAGGGACAAGGGGAACATGCAGGTCACAACATCTTCATGCTGGATCCGGTGTTAGTTCATGGCATCTTTGTATGCCTGTAAATTTTCTTCTACGGTCTGTGAGCCTAAGTGCTCATATCGTGGGCAAATCTTCTCTGGGTGGGAGGGTAAATCATTGATTACACCTGGAAAAGTGCCCATTGGGGACCCAGTGGTTCTAAAATATGTAGCCATTGGGGGAACTATATGTTGGGTAGTTTGGGTACTGGTTCCCGGGGCCGTCTGGGGAGTTTGATTTTTCAAGGGTATGGTAGATCCCCAGACAACAGTGGCTGGTATGACTTTCGACGTCCGCTTCTTTCGAGCAGGAGGCTCGAGTTCGAAAAACCTTCCAGGGTTTGGGGCAGACCTAAGGACTATTTCAAATTTAGCTGGGGAAAAGGACCTAATCCCACTAAAGGCTTGTCTCCTAAAACTACAACTCGGGGAACCCTCAAGAGGTGTAAAATAAAAATCTTGGGAGGGGGACAAGTTCATGCCCTCCTTCTAGCACTAGTTTCTGTTGACGGGGTTTTACTGACCGGGTCCGCCAACAGTCATAAGTTGTCACCAGGTTCCGGGGAAATCGGCCAACTTCACCAGCAAAGGTTGTCCGGGGGAAATAAATCCTCCAGGCCTTCAAGCACCTCGGTGTTGGGTCACAATGGTGCGGGGTTCAGTTGGGAGAGGTGACTATTTTTGAGGGGGATAGCTGGTTACTTCAACTCATTCTTCCGGAGATTCGTTACAATAAGGGTTTCCCAGAGAATTCTACACTTAGCAAATAAAATGAAAAAGATCCCGTAGGGTTAGGAACGTTTATCTAACTATAGTCATACTGAAATGTCTGGAACATCAACAATACTCTGAAAGACTACACTAAATACCGAAGAAATACACAACCATTAGTTAGCATTTTATCAGTAGCAGAAATAAACAGGTCGTTAATCTACTTTAACATATCAGAGTAAAGGACATACAGAATATTAAAACATGAAATACCATTAACTCAGAAGCAGGGGCGCTAACAACATCATTGCCAAGAATCCTTCCTTCTTCATTAATATTTAGTCCAGCAAGCACTGGTACGTGATACAATGGTTGCTCCAAGGGAGCATCTAACTATCAAGAATAGAATAGTGGAGTATTGAGCTCTGCAACTAAAACTCAAGAATTCCTTTTTCTATTTCTTATGGACAACAAAATCATCAATTTTGCCGACCCTTGGAAATGGGTCGATTTTCCTATTTATACAACTCTCTAACCCTAACCCTATTTTACTGTGTTTTAGTAAAATACAATATCTGGGGGCCGGTACTACCTGCGCCACCCTACAAAAGACCTGGAGACAGAATAGGTCTTCCATGTCAGAAGAAGAAGACAAGAATATACATCAGAAGAATCAGCCTTGAGAAGAGAGCCAGAGAGAAGAAAGAAGGAAGTAGGTCCCCTGGGGACCGAGGCTACATGCCTCATAAATGGGAAATGCAGCGCCCTATCTCTGATGTGCTAGGTGTACCTTTGAACGGCGCCTTGATAAGACCACCCTGTTGAAAACCAACTACCAAGCCAATGCCTCTTGATATTTCCAACTACCCTCTGACAGTCTTTATTAACAACCTCTGAAAGTGACCATTCGGCCTCGGGGACCGGGACACAGATCACTTTAAAGAATACAAAATTTTGGATCTGAAACTCTGGGATCCGGGAACTTACGTCCCCAAAAGAATAAAGAATGCTTAATGCTAAAGTTTCCCCAGTTCCCAGAGAATGCTCAAGGCTGTTTATTATTGTTGAAGGCTTGAAGGATGCGGAAAATGCCATCTTCATCAATCTTTCTTGGGCTGGCCCTTCTGTGCCTGGCCACTTCAACTTGTTCCCCCAGGTCTGGAACATTATTTCTGAACTCATTTTCCATCCTTGCGGCATCATGGCCTTTAAGCACCATTTTGGTCATTTTTGCTATTCGGGCCCCATCCATCCCCTCCGAGGATTGATACCGAGATGCCATCATTTCATCAAAATTCCCTAAAACTGACTCCTCGAGGGTATAAGTATTTGTACCAAGGGGATCAACCTCGGAAGCCTTTATTACAAATGACTTGTATAAATTGGAAGAATATTTCAATGTGTTTACCTTCTTATGTAAGGACTCTACCAGTTGCTTGGCTACCTCCAATGTGAGGTCCAGTCTGGAGTGCTGAGCCCTTACGAAATCAAATCATTCCTCACACAGAATTCTAGATTCAGAAATTATGTCTTCCCCCAGGGTGAGGAGCTCTTCGAGCTCTACCTTCCACACCTGGTAATTCTCGGCGTCACTCTTCCATTTTTCAATCAGTGCTTCTGCGTGGTAAATAGTCTATCAGGCCGTATATAAATCTGGGAGAGTGGCCGCTAGGAAATGTCGGGTGTTTCCTATCTATATAGCAACCCATTCATCTACCGCCTGGGCTTTCTTTTTCATTACTCGTAGGGAGTCTATGTCCCTCTGCGGTAATTCCTCTGATGTGGAGGTCTGTGGAGGAGTGGCATTGATGGTTCTGGCTAGCTCTGTAAGCAATTCCATGAGGTTTGCATTCTTCTCTTTCTCCGCTTTGAGCCTCTGGGCCTCTTTTTCATATTGGGCCTCCACTGCTCTTGCTGCCTCCTTTAGCAGGTCTACTTTGCCTTGCTTTCCTCTTTTGCCCAAGGATACCTCTGTGATATTATAATCTGCGGGATCCGCGGTCACTTCATCAGCGTCTGGGGGAGGCGTTTCCACTACTGCAACTGTTTCTCCGCCCGGCCCAGTCTGAAGGGTATGAACTGTCCGGGCCTTCTTTATTTTCGGTGGGGCCTGAGCTAAGGCCATCATTTTGGCCAAGGAGAGAGGGACTGTCGGAGCAGATTGGGCTTTTCTTTTCCTATTTTCTGCTACCCATGGAGGTGGGAGAGGTGGCCTTCCTGCCAGAGTTTGTTCTTTGGATTCTCTCCTGGTGTCCGGTGGCCACTGCTCCTTTTCAGCATATACTTCCTCTGTTTCTCTCCCTGCTGGAACCTCTTCTTCAGCAACATTCTTTTCAATTTATGTTTCCTCAGCCTAGTCCTGAATGTCAATTGATGTGTCTAGACCTTGATCGGCTTCCTCAAAAATTTCCTCTTCATGCTTCTCTTCTTCTTCTTCCTCATCTGTTGGTAGTAGGGGCGGTATCGGGCTGAGATTCAGAGTTTGGGCCGCTGTGATAACCTGCCTGAAGGTTTCCCCCGGGAGTGGCCTTAGGAACATGGTAGCTAGGGTTATGGTTGATCCCAAAGTTTCAGGTTTGGGTTCCCCAGTGGATGCCATCTGTTCACTTGGTGGCTGTTGGTCCACTCCTGGACCTTCTATTCCTAGGGCCTCGGAGATAACCTCCAGTTCTAGCCTCTTTTCTTATGTTTGCTGCTCTTCTTATTCTGTAGCTTCAAGTTCTAGGTCTTCTAGATCCATAGCCTCTTGATCTTTCTCTGGGACTTCTGTCTCCACTTGTGTATCATCCCCTTGCAGATTTCCGAACTCATTTTCTTCAAATACATCAAACTCCTCTTCTAGAGGGGGACTGGCTGGGATTTCTTCCTGTTTTGCTTCCTTCTCCGGTTCTGGGGAACTAGAAGAAAGGATTTCCACTTCTTTTGGGAGGGAAGCCCTTGGCGCTAGTTCTGTCTTAGGCTGTTTGATGTGCTATCTCTTCCTCCGGGTGATAAGAGGTGGCCCCGCATCGGCTATTGCTACTGTCTCTGTGGGATCCACCCCCGTCACCTTGACCATCAAGGCTTCCAGCGATGGGGAGGAAGGAGGACGAATTGGTCTGGCCATTAGCGGGGCAGTGACAAGCCTTGTGATCAACTGCTCCCTCATTTGCTGGGAGGCTGCTATAGATTGCTTGATATGTTCTTGAATGGGGACTTGCTGCGCAGGGGAAGTTGTTTCTATCCCCTTTCCTTTGTCTGTGCCTTGTGCAGAAGTCCCAGCCCCCGGAGTCAATTTCAGTACCGGCGACGATGTTACTTTTGGCACTGGTCGGGAGGCTAGGCGCATACTCCTGGGGCATGCCTTTTTAAAATAGGCATGACTTCACTCTATTACTTCCTGAGTGAAGTCCTCAATCGTATGCTCTTCCCAGGTGGCCCAATTCATTACTGGCAGTGGCATTTTGTTAATCCCCTTTTCTTTGTACTAGGGATCTATGATGGGGGCATCATCTGAGAAACCCACCGGGAACCTCTGGAGCTTTAGCTCCTGCATCATTCCGGTCGTCATTCTATCATAGTGCTAGCTGCGCACATCCATGTCATCCTGGTGATCTGCCTAGAAGTCTTCCATGTGTGCATGGTGGGGCTCCGAAGCCCGGGCAGTGCTGTTGCAATTCTGCCATGCGGATCAAAATTTCTCCGCGCCAGATAAAATTCTTGCAAGTTATAACATTTCAACTCATTGTCTACCTCCTTTGCAGCGGCCAGACTACAGGTGTAGTTCCCACAGGAGATTGGGAATGAGACGTTTGGGACCTTCTTGTGGGATAAGAAGGTATGTAGCTCCATCATTTGCCGATAATATTCCAGCAGCACGATCTTGTCCCCACAATGCTTGGGCAACAGGTAGGGTTTCCCGGAGAAGCTAGTGACCCTAATGTATGTATGCTGCTATAATTGAATGTAGTAGTGCCCATAACTACTAACCAATTTCATCGCCTCAGTAGACAGCCGGTATCCGGCATCCCGGGTAGGTGTGAGCAGATGGTAGTAAACGAAGGAGTCGTTTACCTGGCAGTAACTGGGGAAGCTGGCCTCCCATTGAATCTGTGGGAAATGGTCCCACGGTGCTTTCTATCCCTGGCCAATCCCGAGAACACCATCTGTAAGCAGGCCATTAGAGTGGGGCCTCTGTTGGGCCAAAGCCCAGAAAACATAAGAAGTCATGTAGAACTTCTTCTTCTAGTTCAATTGCAGGAACTGGGAGTTGACATGATTGGAGATTATTATCGCCCAGTCGAAGAATTATCCCTTAGTGGAGATGCCCAGGAGGAAATAGCACATCCATTTTTCAAATTCCTAGGCGGAGGGTTGCCCAAATACCCGGGCCAATGCTATCATCCCCATTTGGATGCTTTCCTTGAATTCAGAGCTGGGGATATCTATCTTCATTCTTTTTGGATCCCTCTTTGGGACCTTGAGCCAATTGGTGTTCATGTACACCCAGGCAGCGTCCTTCAATTGATTGAATTGTTTCAAGGCGTCGGTCCTTGTGACCACTGAGGCCCTATCAAATTGTGGGATACCCAGGCCTACTTGGAAAGTAACTGGGTCAAGGGACACCAGTGGAGTGGGGAATCTCGTGGGCTCGACAGCTGCTAGCATAATGGCCCAGACAGAAGAGTTGTAGTTGGCCGCCAAAGTTACAACAAGCTCCAGAGACTGCATGGAGCATGGGAAGCAAGCTGCCCGGAGGATTCCAGAACCTCCGACGTTGGTTGCAAGTTTGTCTCCAGCCTGCCGCTGGATGTGCATTATCTTTACCAGGGCCTGCATTTCTGTCTAGGTCCTGACACTAGCGTTGGTCATCAATTTTACCTTAGACTCAATCTTTCAGCCCACAATCTCCTCATCCTATACAAACTTTATGGTGAGGGGCTTCTTTGCCAGGGCCTTCTCTATTTTTGACTTTGCTGCTGCCCTGGTCTCGGTTGTGGATGGCAACTCCGGACTTCTAGGAGGAGATGATGCAGATGCCTCAAACATGTTTGTAAAATGAAATTTAGACCTGCGAGACAAAGCGACCGTTAGAACATATTTATCAAAATAAAATAGTAACTCCAGGGTCTAAAGATCTTACCACCACGCCATTTTCTTTTCCTGAAAAGTTAGTTTTACGCACAAGTATCTGAAAAGAAAAAATACACTCAGGATTTTCATTATATCTCCGGGTCTGGGAGATTTTATCACACTTGACGAAGACATAAGACGAATGGTGGAAAGAGGCCCAAGGCCCGGAGAAATGACCATTAGAAAAGAATAATGTGGAGGCAGGTCCACATGGACGCCACGTGCACTGGCATTGAATGGATGTGATGGCACTAGCGGCAGAGCCAACTGTTCAAATGCTTGAAAAGGGAAAGCCACTTGGCCAGAAGTAATTGCATGCATGGGAAATAAATGAGGCTCTGATAGCCTTGATGGAGGAGAGAGAAAACTGCCTGTTTGAAACCGGCCAAGAGCCGAGTTTCAAACAGGTGGTTTTCTGCCTCGAAGCAAGCTTGGAGACAAAAAACTAGAAGAAAAGGTGACTCAACCAGCTTGTCGAGCCACCCTGAAGGATATACATAGATCCAATGGGTATATACATGGAAAGAAGGAGATATACAAGGGTTATCTATAGATATATACATATATACAACTTTATATACACAGAAAGACTCCCACGGGAAAACTAAACAAAGCATAAACAAATATATACAGCCACTTACATTATCTACATGCTTTTTACAGAATTTATAGACAAAAAACCTCTGCATAGAAGGCGAACAACCTCCTGGCAGAGCTGACCCACCAACGGGTGGCAAAACCAAAAGACAAACAAGCCAAACACGACAGAGAAACCAAGCAAACCCAAGGAAAAACCAGAAAAATGGAAGCAAAAGAAGAGAAGAGGAGAGGCAGAAGCACTAACCTGAAATGCAGAAGGAAGAGGAAAGGAGGGATTACCGAGAGAACTCTACAACAACTTGAGCTGTCAAGCTATCAAAATCACCACCACGAAGCACTCGCGTATCTCTGAGAACAACAAAAGGTGTTAAACTTTGATTATCACAAAATCTCTGTAAATGCTCTACTAATCGCTTTGAAAATGCTCTATTTTGCTCTAAGTGCTCGAAGGTTTTTAATCATGGTAAGTTTGAAAATGATAGGTAAGTCTATTTATACCCGCGGTGAAAAGTGATCCTCCTCCTTCTTGAGATTTTTGGTCAGGCGCAACCTCCGGACTCCGGGCCCAGGGATTCCTTACGATGATATTCCTAAGGCTTAAGAACATCATAGCAAAGAATCCTGAAGTCTGGAATCCATCTTCCTACAAAAGATGACCTCTGGGATCTGGGATCCCGGAGGAGAAAAATAAACCAAGAAAACAACACACACCGAGGAATAAAACCCCGGAGAAAGAAAGCAAAAAGGAAAATAAAGACAAGGCAAAGCCGCAGCAAAAAGCAAAGCAAAAGAAAAAAAAAGGGGGAGCCAACATTTTGCACACAAAATGTAGGGATGGGGATACAGGGCATAACAGAGCCGTATCTCATAGAGGAGGACTGGGAATTGTTAGTATTCATTGGGTTACATTATGTGCCCCATTGGCCTAGGCTACAGGTGCATAATGGGATGATGATCACTTTGATCAAGCAGTGGCACAGTGACATGATGACCTTCCATCTGCCTACTAGAGAGGCTATGATCACACTTGAGGATGTATGGTAGAACCTTTGGATACCTATCTGAAGGGAAATTCCATAGTATAGATTAAAGGAAAGTGATCATAACATGGAGATTGCATTTAGGAGACCCATGAGGAGGATCCTGACATACAAGACCTAGATGCCCTGGCAGCTAGCTATGGGCCGGAGACTACGACAGATAGCCCTATATCTGGCGGGACTGATCAGAGGATGGATGCTAGCTAATTTGGCTAGACATGGTTTTGGGATAGGATGGTCTTGGGTGCTAGAAGATATGCTAGAAGAGGGAACTACTTATTGCTGGGGGTATGTTGTCCTAGGAAAGTTGTACCATGACTTGCACATGGTTGTGTATTGTAGGGTGTGCAACATAGGGACATGAGTCACTCTATTGTTAGTGTGGGCATGGGAGTACATTGTAGTGTTCCTACTAATGAGAGTGCAGGATGATTGGTAGCTAGGAGAGCTATATGCCTATAGATATAGGCTACCGCTGTGATACACCTCAGTTAGTCAGACTGGATACTAGCATTGGTTGCTCGATGAGGTACAAGTTTTCTGCTGGACCACATACAGACTCTGTGAGCCATGGGGAGTGATGGACTGGGTAGCTAGTTCTGAGGATGGATTTGAGGACTTTTTGTACCTGTCATATGTTTAGACTGATTGCTTTCTACTTGGGAGGACTATCCACCAAATAGAGAGATACAAACCATCTAGGGTCATGCAATAGTTCAGATTATAGCAGGGGGTGGTGGAAGAGGATGCCTTACATCCTCATGTCACTAGGGTGGTGGGTATGTGGGGAAGGTATACTAATTACTCACTATGAGGGCATCCTTGAGGGAGATGGCATAGATAGTTTTTGTGGTGCGACCTGATGTTATTGATGCAGGGATGACTGCTGAGTACATAGCATGGTGGGCTGCACATGTTGCCTTACAGCTCATAGACCCAATGTAGGTGGCTTGTCACAAGCAGCCAACAAGAGACATGGATGTGGATGATGGGACAAAAATAGGAGATGCCTTGGAGACCTCAATAGTATTATGCCTTGCATACCCATCCCTACATTTTGTAGGCAAAATGTTGGGTCCCCCCTTCTTCTTTTTGGCTCTTGCCTTGTTGTCTTTTTATTTCTTCATTTTCCCTTTGGGATTTTTCTTCTACGAGGGTGTCTTTCTTTTAATTTTTCCTTCTTGTGTCTCTTGGACCTGGTCTTGAAGTTTGTTTGTCTCTTCCCGAGCCAGATTCTGGACTCTGGGATTCTCTGCCATTACGTCTTCTTTCACAAAAAGATATAGTTGCATGGAATCCCCAAGCCTGGAGTCTGGAGATTTGCAAGGTCTTGGGTTTGCAGAGGGAATGTAACACTTTTTTTAACCTAAGGGTATAAAAAGAAGTTATCTATCATTTTCACATTTACTGCGATCAAACTCTTAGAGTATTCAGAGTGATTAGGGTGAATTAAGGTGATTAAAAAAGCTTGTGCTCTCGGTGTTTAGTGGAAATTTATCGGTGGTTTACAGTATGTGCTCATGGTGGTTTTTAAGGTTATCTTGTTGTAGAACATTAAACCACTCATCCTTCCCACATTTCTCACATTCTAGGTAAGCCTTCGGCTTTCACTCTCTAGTTCCTAGTTTTCTAATTCTTGTTTGCCTTTTTGGGTTTTGTTTTCTTTTTGTTTCTTGTTTGTTTCTGGTTTTGTTTGTGGTTTTCATTTTTGGCTTTATTTTGGGTCACCTCCCATTGGCAGGTTGACACTAGTAGAGGTTTTTCTACCCTTTGTGCATTTTTAGTTTAGCCTGGTTCCCTGTGCACTATATATTTCTATAGTTCTTTTGTATATTATGTAAATGTTTGTAAACTGTGCACATATGTTTCGGCCCTCGGACCTCTAGTTTTTGTTGTACTTTTGGTGTATATCCTTCTAGTATCATGTTGAGCTCACCATGCCCTTGTCAATATTTTCCCAAATTTGTGAGCTTGCCTTCTCAAAAAAATATCACTTGGTTTGGGCTCGACTCCTTGCTAGTTTGAACCATGGCAGTTTTCTCTCTCCTCCATCAAAGTCAGCCTTAATGATGAATTAATTTCCCATGCACACATTCAAGTCCAGCCAAGTGGCTTCTACTTCATGCACGTTCAGATGGTTGTCGGCATTATTTCCATAACTCCTATTTATTGTATGGCCATGTGACACCCATGTCATCCTAGTACAGCTCATCTTCTAGCCATGTCACCCAATGGTTAGTTTTCTAGACTCTGGGTCCTATGTCCTCATTCAGCCCCTATCCCACTTCCATCATATGTGCAAGAATCCTTGGGGGTCTGGATAATGGTCCAGCCTCCTAAGTCTTCATTATATGTATATCTCTTCTGGGATTTAACATGAACTAACTCTTTCAAGTGAAGACACTATATGATGGTAAGATCTTTGGAGGCTGGAGTAATGTTTTGTCTTGTATAAATTTTGATAGTCATCTTTCCTTGCATGTTATTAGAATTGAATTCATTAATCATGTCAGAGGAATCTACATCTTCTCCACCCGGGAGTCTAGATCTCCCCACTGTGGTAGTCACTAGGGCAACTGTTAGGACTAAGATCAAGAAGGCCCTGGAAAGGCTCCCACTAACCATGAAGTACTTGAGGGGAGACACCATCATGGGATCAAAGATTGATACCAAGGTTCAGTTGATTACCAACACAAGTGTCAGAATGTGGGAATAAATCTAGGCCCTGGTTAAAATGATGTATATCCAATGAAAGGCCAGAGACCCATTAGCCATCAATGTTGGCAATTCCAGGATTCTTAAAGCTACTTGCTTCCCATGCTTTGTGCAAGCCCTAGAACTTATTCTTACTCTAGCCGCACACTACAATTCATCTATCTAAGCTGTCATGCTCACTACCCCAGTCCCAACTAGATATCCAACCCCCATAGTATCTTTGGATGCCACAACCTTTCAGGAAAGTCTAGGAATTCCCTAGTTTAATGGAGCAGCCATCATCACCTAGTCCTTGGCCTTGGGAGAATTTCTAGAATTGGAACACATGGCCCAGTAGTATGTGAACAACAATTGGCTTAAACTTCCAAAGAAAGACTCCAAAAGGATGAAGCTGGAGATCCCCTAGATAGAATTCAAGGAAAGTATATAGATGGGGATGATAGCACTATGTAGGGTCTTTGGAAAACCCCATGCCCAAGAATTCTTGGCATGGATGTACAACTTCTTGCTTAGTATCCCTTCTAGTGAGAAATACTTTGATTGGGCCACCATCATCTCAAATCATGTAGACTCCCAGTTCCTCCAGGTCACCCAAACCTTTAAGTTCTACATGTTGTCCTATGTTCTCTGGGCTCTGGCACAACAATGCCCCATCACAAATGGGATACTCACTATAGGTGAACTTGGGATTGGCCCAGGCTTGAGTGCTCCCTTGGATTATTTCCCATAAGTCCAATGGGAGGCTAGTTTCCTCACCTTCTGCCAAGTAAATGATGCCTTCATTTACTACAACCTCCTCACACCTACCCGGAGCACTGGATACCACCTCTCTAAGGAGGCAATGGATTTGGTCAGAAGTTATGGTCACTATTACATTTAGTTTCAGTAGTACACCTATATTCGGGTGACTGGCTTCTTCGGGAAACCCTATTTGTTGCCCAAGCATTGTGGGAACAAAATAATTCTTTTAAAATATTACCGGCAGATCCTAGAGTTGCACACCCTCTTCACAGTAAAGAAGGTAACAAATGTTCCATTCCCAATCACCCATGGGAACTATTCTTGTAGTCTGGTCATGCCTAAGGAGGAAGACAATGAGCTTAAATGTTTAGGCTTAACAAAATTCTATCTAGCGTGGAAGAAATTTGATCCACTAGGAAAAATTGTAATGACACTTCCTCAAGTATCAAAGCCCCATGAATTTCACATGGAGGATTTTTGTGAAGATTTCCAAGATGACTTTGAAGTCCAGAGCTGACACTTCATCTAGATGACAATCGGGATGATGGAGAGGCTAAAGCTTCAAAAGTTCCCAGATAACTTCTCAGACACTAGGTCCACTATGGAGCCACAATATAAAGAAAAGGGAGTAGACAAAATGGCTCTCCCTCCAGTTGACTGGAATGCCTAGGAAGGTCCAATAATTGAGGACCTTACCCACAATGTGGTCGAACACATCCACACATATTTAAAGAAGGCATGCCCAAGAAGCACATGTAAAGTCAGCCCATTCGTACAGGGCTCAATTTTTGGGGCCAAAATCTCCTCACAAGGTGAGGAAAGAGGAAAGAAGAAGGTGGGCATCGCTCCCGAAGTTCCATCTGTGGCCCCCATAGGGGAGAAAATACAATAGACGCTAGCAGTCTCACAGCAAATGAAAGATAAGATAATCACATGGTTGGCCACCCTGATACTTATAGCTGGACCCATTCATCCTCTCTCTTCCCCCTCAATAGCAGCATTGATGGTCTAAGCAATAAGGACAGGGGTGGAGGAGGAGCGGATAGCTATGTTAGATGTAGGGCCCCCTTTGGTAGCTAGGAGAAAGAAAAATAAGACTAACCCTCAGCCAAAAATGGAGACAAACTTGAGATGCCAAGCATCCAAGAAATACAAATTGTTTCTTGCAACTCCCTGAAGCCAGACACAAGACCTGAGGATATCCCAGAGACCTCCCCTCAAAATGATTTTGATGATGTATTTGGGACTGATGAATTTGGGAATTTTCAAAGAGATATCATGAATTCAGTGGAAGAAATCGCCACACAGGAGGAAGAAGTCCCGGAACAAGAAGCTACCCAAGAGTAGGAAGCTCAGGTAGAAGAAGAAAAGGAACAAGAACATGTAGACATCTCCAACATCCCAAAGATATAGGTTGTGGGAAACACAAAGAGTAGGCAAGCACAAGGCAGGCAGTTGGCATCAGTTGGGGAAACTGGACCAGTAGGATCAACTATAACCCCAACTGCCATATTGCAAACACCACCTCCAAGGGTAACATTTGGTGAGGTAATTATAGCAGCCCAAACATTTAATCTTGGCCCAATACCTCCACCACCCCTAGAGAATACACCAATTGAAAAAAACACTATGGTAGAGGAATATGACAAAGAACAATAGCAAGGTGGGGAACAGAACCCCAGAGAAATAGATGTCGATCCAAATGCTGCTAAGGATGTGAACACTAGGGCAAAAGACACAAGTACCACCAAGGTAAATATTACCGGTGAGCCTGAGGATATAAGGAAGGAGTCAGAAATGGTTTAGAATATTGGGGGGACATAACAAAACCCTGGAGGGGAACTACAAGAACAAATTCTAGCTGCAAGGACACCCCTACCACCATAATGGTTGGTGGATTTTTGGAAGAGGAAGGCCCCAGTAACACCCAAGGTCCATCTCTCCTTGGCAGAGATGATGGCACAGGCGCAAAATCCTCCAAAGGCCAAGAAAGCTTGGACAATCCATACTCTTTAGACTAGGCCAGGCAGAGATACAGTTGTGGTAATTGCAACACCTTCCCCAAATTCAGACAAAGAAATGAAAAAGGTTGATGAATACTCCATCACCAAAATACCACTGGGGAAGAGAGGGAAATAGGGTGAACTGGACCTGTTAAAATAAGTGGCCAAGGTGGTAGAGGCCCGCTATGAAAAGGAGGCCAAGAAATTTAGGGAAAAAAAGGAAATGAATGCAAACCTCATGGGGCTACTAACAGTGCCTACACAGCCTATTACTTCCATTTCCTCAGAAGTCTCCACATCTGGGGCACTGCTCCCTCAGGGTGACATAGATTCACTACCGGCTATGAACAGAAAGACCCAGGTAGTTGACGAATGGATTACTGAACAAGTGGGAAACGTCCAACATTTCTTAATATCCACACTCGTGGACTTATATGTAGCCAAAAATATCCTACACCAGGCCGAAACTACTATCTCCATCTGGGAGGGAGACATAAAAAATTATGAAGTATGGAAGGCTAAGTTGGTAGAGCTCATTGGCATTGGAGAAGTTGTCTCTGAGGCCAGAATTTTGGGACAGGAGTCTTTTGACTTTATCCAGACCTAGCACTCTAGACTTGAGCTCACATTGGAGGTAATCAAGCAACTAGTAGGGGCCTTGCGTGACAAAATCCAAGAAGTTCAATATTCTTTCAATTTATACAAGTCATTCATTTCAAAGGTCTCCAGAGTTGATCCCTTTAGTACTGAAACATGTACTCTGGAGGAATATGTCATGGGAAAATTTGACGAGCTAATGGATCTCAGTATCAATCCTTGGAGGGAATAGATGGAGCAAAAATGGCATGGATAACTCGCATGGTGCTCCAAGGTCATGACATGGCAAAGATGGCCATAGAATTTAAATCAAATGTTCCAAATATGGCCGAACAGGTGGAGGTGGCCAAGTTCCACTGGGCTGGCCTCAAGGATATTGACGAGGATGGAATTGCCCAGCTCTAGGAAACCTTCAATGATACTAAGGAATAATAAACTTCTTCAGGTTCCAGAGATGATCACCAAAACATGCACTTTATATTTACTCATTCTTTGGGAGTGCAAGCTTCTGGATCCCAGAGTTCTAGATCTGATAGTTTTGTATTCTTTTGGTGATGAGTGTTTTGGTTCTCAAAGCCGACCAGTCACTTTCAAAGCAGTTAATAAGGATGTCAGAAGGTGGGTGACTCTAGCAAGGTATGTCAGCTTGACAAGAAGGTTTTGACAGGTGGTCTTCCCAAGGCACCACTCCAACCTAACACCTAGTGCATCGAAGATAGGGAGCCACTTTTCCATTGATGAGGCATGTAGCCTCGATCCTTGGGGGATCAAATTTATTCTTTTCTCCCTCTGGCTCTCTTCTTGAGGCCGATTCTTCCACTTTTCCTTTCTTGTCTTATCCTTTTGACATATCAGACCTTTTCTGTCTTGAGGTCTTTATAGCATGGTGCAGGTAGTACTGACCACCAAAAATTGTATTATATTGGTTGAAGTGTAAATATGAGTTAGGTTATTTTTAGGGAAAGAGGTGTATAAATAATAAGTCTGACCTTATTCCAAGGGTCGGTGAAATTGATGATTTTGCAGTCCATAGCTATAGCACTTTCAGTTTTTTAGTTCTTAGTTGTAGAGCTCAATGCTCCTTTGTTGTTATAATCTCTCAGTAGTTAGACACTCCCTTGGAGCCACCATTATTGTATGCACCAGTGCTGGCTGGAAACATGTTAATGAAGAAGGAAGGATTCTCTTGATGATGTTGTTAGCATTCTAGTCTCATGATTAACGTTATTTTTGTGTTGTATGTTCTTTATGTCCCTTTCTCTAATGTTTTAAGTATATTAATGACCTTCATTTCCCTCGCTATTAGATAAGTATGAACTATTGGTTCTATGTTTATTCAGTATTTAGTGTAGCATGTTAGAGCATGGTTGATGTTTTGAATGTTTAGCATAAACTATAAGTAGCTGGAATACTTCTAACCTTGACGTATCTTTTGAAGTTATTTGGTAACTAGTAAATGCTTGTAGGAAACCTCACTTACCTAAATCCATAGAGTAAATGAGCCAAGATAACCAGCTATCCCACCAAACAAAATAGTCACACTCCCAACTAAGCCACCACACTGTCAAGACCTGACTTTTAGGTGCTTGAAGGCCCAGAGAATCTCATTTCTCTAGATAACCTTTATAGGCAAAGTTAGCCAGTACCCATGTACCCGGTGACAACTTACATCTATTGGTGACCCAGTCACAAAGTCTCGTCAATAGAAACTAGTGCTAGAAGGAGGGCATGAGCTTGTCTCCCTCTGAGGATTTAGATTTTACACTGCTAGAAGTTTTCCCAAGCCTTAGCTTTAGGAAGCAGACCTTTAGTGGGATTGGATCATTTTCACTAGCCTGATTCAAAAGAATCCTTAGATCTTCCCCCAATCCCAGAATGTTTTTCAAACTCAAGCCTCCCACTCGAAAGAAGCAGACCCCTAAAGCCAAGCCAGCTAACATTTTCTGGCGATCAACTATGTCTCAGAATACCCAGGTCTCCTAGGCAACCCCGGGGATTAACATTCAGCCTCAAAAAAATGTGACACCCTCAATGGTTGCTTACTTTGGCAACATAGGGTCCCCAATGGGAAGTTTTCTGGGTTCAACCAATGATCTACCTACGCACCCAAAAAATATTTTCCCCCGATATGAGCACTTAGGCTTACAAACTGCAGAAGAACATCTGTAGGCATACAAAGATGCCATGAACTGACACTAGATCCAACATCAAGACATTGTGACCCAAATGTTCCCCCTGTCCTTGGGATAGAATGATCTAAACTGGTACCTTAACCTTCCTGCCAACTCCATCAACAGTTGGCAAGATATGGAAGACACCTTTTTGGTAGCCTTACATATACACGTGGACCCAGTGTGGTCCCATAGCTAGTTCATCTCCATTAGGAAGGAACCAAATGAACCCCTTGCAACATTCAATCATAGGTTCCAATGTGCCTTGAATTGATGCACGGGTCCTTTCATCCCATCTATGAATGTAACCATCTAGACCTACCTGAATGCGATGGACCCCTTTATTGCCACTCTCTATGGAGAACCACCGCCCCTACTAACTGGGACACTCTAGAGAAAGTTTACAACCTAGCCTTGGAGTTGTCCTATGGTCTTAACAAATCTCTGGGCAGGATCAGGCAAAGCATGCCTTTCAACATGATACCCGGTGGAACTTCTTACACTAGTGATATAACCCCAATCAGGTAATGGGTGCCCCTATGATGGCCATGAATCCCCAACCTCCACTGATAGACCATCAGGCCTGGTACGTATATCCAACACAAACAGAGAGAATATCAGGTCTAGAATTTGTTCCCTAGAACCAGCCGTAGCAAACACAACAACCATAGATGCAACCTTTCAGAGTGCCTTTCTTCCAATCATCCGTGTCTAGAGGATTTCCGCCCTCAACTTTGGTAAACGCTGCACCTTTTCCTAGGAACCAACAACAATAACCGTCATATTATGACACAAACACCTAGTTGTTCGCTGAGATCAAATCCCTCCAGTGACTATTGTCCTCATTGACTCTAGACATGGGATAGCTGAAGGCAGAGTCTTTTGCACCCCACAACACCACTTCCTAGAGAGGGAATATTTTCTTCGGCCAACAAAATAACAATGCCAGAGGGAGGAATTACAACAACGGGCCTCAGCCCAACTAACAATAATGGAACAAAAATGCTAACACCGAAGGACCTCCTCCAAACTAAAACACCAGTTAGGATAGTGCTGTACCTTCCTATTTCATGCTAGTTGTAGAACTCTAGCCCCTGACCAACTTGTGCAGATTGCATGACACAGGCTCTCATTCGAAGGTGAACCGTGCCACACTAGAGAAGGTCATCATGATCTCCTAGCTGAAAAGGAAACAAACCATTGATCCTACTCCCCCGCAAGATCCCATTCAAGAGCCTACTCATGGTGCCTTCATCTATGAGACCATCTTCTTTGCAGCAGACAAAGGAGATGAAGAAGAACCTGAATTATAGGGGTTCTTTGATGAATCTATTTCGGCCTTTGAGGCCAATACCTTCACCAATCCATGGAATCCCTACAACACCCAGAGTTAGGCTGGTAAAGGACTAGTTTACACACCCACACCTCCCAAAGATACCCCTCCCTGGGATGACACACTTGATCTCCCCTTCCCACCAAAAGGGTCTAGCTCTAGTCAAGCTAAGGACTTAGCTGAGGGAAGCCAACAATTCCCCGGAGGGAGGTTTGACATCACAAAGGTGTTAGAATGAACTACCACCTCTATGAATTTGATGGAGGCTTTGTTGAAATATCCCAAGAAAAGGAAGTCTCTTCTAAAGCTCTTTGGAAACCCATAAACTATCAGTCACCCACCTAAGACTCTCACCTTTAATGACATCAATGTGGCTGTCTTCCAGGGAAACACTAAAGATCCTCCCTTCCTACTTTGGTTGAACATACAAGGGAAGAATGTACATAATTACTTGGTAGAATCCAAAGCTTCAGGTAACATCATGCCTCTATCCATATGTAAGAAGCTCAAATTCCTCCCTACCCCATCTAACGATGCAGTAATCTAGGTGGATAAAACTGCTATAAAAATGGTAGGTGAGTTGAATAACATCTAGATTCAACTCATCCAAGACCCCAGGATAGCAGGATTAATTGACATCCAAGTGGTGGACATCCCAAAGACCTATGGGATGTTACTAAGTCATAATTGGTCTAAATCCCTTAATGGGTATTTCTCTACCAACTTTTCTCACTTGTGGCTCCCTTGGGAGGGAGAATCTAATCTGATCCAGGTAGAAAGTGAACCTAGGATGAAACAAGCGCTCACTGAAGTTGGGAGGGTTAATGAATTTATCTTCTCTGAGACTTCCCCCAAGGTGTACCAACCCCTAGAAATCCTAACCTTTTATTTCACCCACGGAAAAGATCCCATAGTTTCCTAGAGAGCCCAAGACCTAGACGAAAAACTAAGGGGTGAAGTTAAATCCCAAGGTATTGCAGCGAGCCCCGCTACACTCCTATTTGACACTTGGTGCCAGGTGCACTATAAAAAACATTTAGAACTAGATTGTGAGCCTTTCCTTTCTTCTGCTACCTGAAACATCAATGCCCTCTAGGAGAAGGAACACTTTTTGGGTATGCCTAGATCCAACAATCATTCTGGCAATATCCCCATAATGTCGCCAGTCTAGGAATCCCAGCCACAGGCTTCTCCAAAGAAGAACCTCACCCACGTGCCATGAGAGATGAATGAAACTCCTCCCAACCATCCCAAAAATAATAAAAAATCCACTTGGCCTTCCCAGCCCCAGACAATGAACAGTGATTTGTGGACCTTGAAGTTTGACAGGTCCAGGTCCAAGCAAGGCTGTGGAGCTGGAGTGGAATTGATAAACCGATAGGGAAAATCCTTCCTCGCATCTTACAGGCTATAGGTCAACTGCATGAACAATGTTATGGAGTATGAGGCCTTGGTTGTTGGAATCCTTCTTGTGCTAAGGAAAGGAATCACCCACCTCTGGACCCTAGGTGATTTAGAGTTCATTATTAAGAAGGTCCGAAGCCAATACACTTGCCATTATAAAAGGCTGGCTGCATATCACAACTAGGCATGGAGCCTCATCAAAGATTTTGATGCCTTTGGCATTGAACCCATTCCCTAGAAAAGAAAGTACGTTCCAGATGCCCTTGTTGTATCTGCCAGCACTCTTGAGCGAATGGCTGGCTCTTAGCTTTGGAAATTCTCCATTGAGATGGTCTCCACCCTGTCCATCCCAGACAATGTCACCCATTTTTAGGTCTTTGAGAATGATTGACATATCCTAGCCTTTATGGCCAATATTTTTTCCTTTGAGGACTAGATAGTGGAGGAAAGAGACCGCGATGATACTGGATAGGGTGAAGAAGATGATGGGATCATAGATTTACCAACCAACACCATCCCTAAGGGGATGGTTGCACTTGAACAAATCTTTGACTCAGACCCTCAGGGCTAGGAAAAGATATCATCCTCCTTTGAGGGAGGAAAATTAGAGAAAGTCAACATCGGCTATTATGGTGAAGAGAAAATGATACACATTGGCACCTCCTGCTCCCCTGAGGAAAAGGAGAAGATTCTCATGGTTCTTCAAGAATACATCAATGTAATTACATGGGGGTATGAGGATTTGAAGACCTATTATACCTCCATCATGACCCATACCATCCCACTAAAACCCAATGCTAAGCCCTTGTAACAAAATCAAATACTGGTCAACCCACTGATCAAGCCGCTAATTCATCAAGAGGTTGAGAAACTGCTATCAGCCTGGATCATCTTCCCAATCCAGCATACTACGTGGGTTGCCAAACTCATCCTTATGAGGAAGAAAAGTGGCAAGATCCATCTTTGCATAGATTTTTGAAATTTAAACAAGGCATCAAAGAAGAATAATCACCCTCTCCCCTCAAATGATTTCTTTCCTAGATGGGTGCTCTAGGTATAACCAGGTCATGGTTAAGTATGAAGATAGAGACAAAACAATGTTCACCACTAAGTGGGGAATGTTTGCATACTGGAGAATGCCCTTTGGCCTAATCAATGTAGGGGCCACATTTTAGAAGGATATGGACATTGCATTCGAAGGCCTAGTGAACCTGTATATAATCATCTACATGGATGATTTGACCATCTTTTCCTAGGATAGGCGCGATCATTCCACCCACCTCATCCATATTTGTGAGAGGTGTCACTGGTACAGAATATCCCTCAACCCTAAGAAATATATATTTGGAGTCACTAAATGGAAGCTGCTCAGGCATATTATCTCCAAGAAGGGTATATCCATTGACCTTGAGAGAGTTGAAGTGCTACTAAACTTATAGATGCCCGGAAGAAAGAAGGAAATGAGATCTTTCTTTGGGAAGATCAATTTTCTCCAGCGGTTCATCACCAGATTTTCCAAGATTGTAAAGTCACTAAATGAAATGATGAAGAAAGATACTAAGATTGAGTGGATTCCTGAGGCAAAGTGGGTGTTTGCCTAGATTAAATAATTGATTGTGGAGGCACCAGTCTTGGCTAGTCCAAACTATTCCCTCCTTTTTTACATATACTCCTTTGCCTCACCGCATTCTTCCATGGTAGTGTTGAGCCAGAAAGTTGAAGGGGAAGAATGACCAATAGCTTTCATGAGCTCCCCCTTTAAAAATGCTAAAGTTTGGTATTCACCTTTGGAAAAATAGGCCTTTGCTCTCATCCATGCTGTGAAGAAATTTTGGCATTATATTCTCTAGAGAAAAGTACATGTTATCATCCCAGACTAGGCTGTTAAGTCTCTACTGATGCAGAGTGAATTGGGTGAAAGATGGGGAAAATGGATGGCCATCCTCCAAGAATATGACCTAGAATTGCAACCCATGAAGATAGTCTGAGGCTAGGGACTATGTAGAGCGATGGCAGAAGGAACTCCTAAGATTGAATCCCTCCATGGTATACTGACCTAGTATACTTATTGTTGAATAACAGGTGCCTGGAGGGGCTACCCCCAACAAATGTCACACCCTGTAGCTAAAAACCACACACTTCATGATAAAAAATGGCACACTTTTTTATAGGAATTATGAAGGGGTGTACCTCTGGTGTATAGACAGGGAACAAGCTATGAAAATGATTAAATAATTTCATGGATAGTTTGGAACTAGGCATGGCTCAACTGATTCCATTGCCCATTAGATCCTTTGGGCTAGGTATTATTGGGCCTGTATCTTCAAGGATATCTACACTCATGTTAGGAGATGCCACACTTGTCAAACCGCAACACATCATGAATAGAACCCGGCCATGCCTCTACAGCTAGTCTTTGAAGCTAGACCCTTCACCCAATGGGAATTTTAATTCATTGGGGAGATCAACCCCAACTCATCTGCCAACCACTACTACATTCTAACTACTACCGATTATTGCACCCAGTGGTCTAAAGCAATCCCTTGTAAAAACAACACGACAGATGTAGTCATAAAATTCCTAGAGGAAAACATCATCAAAAGATTTAGAATGCCCTTTGCTATAGTTTGTGACAATGGTTTGACATTTTCTTTGGCATAATTACTTGAATGGACCTATGATAGAAAGATCACTTTGAAGTTTTCCAGTAACTATTACCCCCAGCGGAATGGTGTTGCTGAATCAACCAACAAATTATTTTTTGAAGTGATCAAACATCTGTTAGAATAGAACCCCTGGGACTAGCATCAAAAGCTAAGATTCACCCTCTAGGAAAATTGTATCCAAACTAAGATAGCCCTAGGGACGTCCGCATTCCATCTAGTTTATGGCAAGAACCCAGTATTCCCCATTAGCTTATAGATCCAAGTTTTACAATTCATGCTGGAATTCAGCAATTGGGACAATATCATGGAGGTTCAGCTCCTAAATCTAGTGCAGATGGAGGAACAAAGAGACACATCCCTTGAAGATTTTGTGCATCACTGAGTAGTAGTAAAATGATGGTTTGACAGAAGATCCCAATACAAGGCCTTTCATATTTTGGACTTGGTCCTCTTGTGGGACAAAGCCCATGAAAAGAAGGGAAAACACACTAAATTTTAGTGGCTCTGGCTTCGACCATACTTGATATCTAAGATCTGTGGGGAAAAAACTTATCACCTCAACACCATGACCCAAGAAGCCATCCCATTGTATGTCAATGGATAGTTTCTTAAGAACTATTTTGAGTAAGTTTTGCGATAATTTTGCCCAAAGTTGTATTCTATGTAAAGTTCTCGCTTGTAAATATCTTTTCTAGTGCTCCATTTTGGGTACCTTGTCTTTGCAAATAGTCTATCAGCCATCCTCCAGGACCACTTTATTTTCTATGTGTTTTCATTTTGTTTTGTTTTGTTTTGTTTTCCTAGGTTCCTAGCATTTTTCCCTCCCCTTTGTAGACCAGTATACTTTGCATGACATCTAGTCTCTAGAATGGTACCTTGTACATTTTCACAAATTTGGAATGTATGGTTAACATGGTTGAATTGGTTCACCCTCTGGAGTTATTTTGTAAGTATGGTAAAAGTTTATGGGTAATCTTCATCTGGTTCACATCTCGACAGTACATAAATCAGTTAAATCAAAACCAAAAGAACAAGTAATTGGACACACTAAGGGTAGATCGGTTGCACTGGTTTGTTGATCAAGTCTGAAAATTATTAAAATATCCTAGGTCTGGGATTTTCTCTCTTTTTTTGCAACTTAAAGTGGGTGGAAAGGTGAAAGAAGTACCACCAATAAAATTAGCTAAGCTCAAGGTTAATGGTGAAAGAAGTACCACCTTCCCACCCAGAAAAAGAAAAGGAAAAGAATGAACTAAAGAATGGAGAAATTTTGGTATCCAGGGGAAATAGGAAAGATATGACAATTTTGGTTTGACTTTCTTAGTGCCTCTTCTATGCTTCTCCCAAAGGTCATTAGCTTAGTTTTCTTTCAAAGCACACACTTCACAACTGGCAAAAGACCAAAGGATTGAATCATTGATGGGATGGATTTTCTCAGACACCTTGCACTTTGCAAGCATGACGCTCTACGTAAAGATTAATTTCAATTTTGCTAACCAGAGATTCTGCAGTTCTTGAATGCACTAAGGCATTCATCCTAGATAGTTGCCATTTGTTATGCCCTGCATACCTATCCCTACATTTTGTAGGCAAAATGTTGGGTCCCCCTTTCTTCTTTTTGGCTCTTGCCTTATTTTCTTTTGTTTTCTTCATTTTCCCTCTAGGATTTTTCTTCTATGAGGGTGTCTTTATTTTGATTTTGCCTTCTTGTGTCTCCAAGACGCGGTCTCAGAGTTTGTTTGTCTCTTCCAGAGCCAAATTTTGGACTCTGGGATTCTCTGCCATTACATATTCTTTCATGAAAAGATATAGTTGCATGGAATCCCTGGGCCTAGAGTCCAGAGGTTTTCAAGGTCCGGGGTTTGTGGAGGGAATGCAATGCTTTTTTTAACCTAAGGGTATAAATATAAGTTCCTTATCATTTTCAAATTTACCACGATCAAACACTTAGAGCATTTAGATAAATTATGGTGAATTAAGGTGATTAAACAAGCTTGTGCTCCCGGTGTTTATTGGTGGTTTACAGTGCATTCTTGTAGTGGTTTTGAAGCTCAGCTTGTTATAGAATGTTTCAGTGCTCGTCCTTCCTGCATTTCTCACGTTCTAGGTAAGCCTTCGGCTTTCGCTCTCTGGTTCCTAGTTTTTCATATCTTGTTTGCCTTTTTTTGGTTTTGTTTGCTTTCTGTTTCTTGTTTGTTTCTAGTTTTGTTAGTGGTTTTCATTTTTTGTTCTATTTTGGGTCCCCTACCATTGGCAAGTTGGCACTGGCTGAGGGTTGTCCAACCTCTGTCCAGTTGTAGTTTAGGCTAGTTCCATGTGCATTGTACATTTCTATAGTTCTTTTATATATTACGTAAGTGTCTATAAACTGTGTATATATGTTTTGGCCCTCAGCCCTATGTCTTTTGCTATATTTTTGGTGTATATCCTTTCGATATAATGTTGAGCTCACCACGCCCTTGTCCATGTTTTCCCAAATTTGTGAGCTCACCTTCTTGATAGAATACTGCCTGGTTTAGGCTCAACTCCTTGCTGGTTTGAACCATGGTAGTTTTATCTCTCCTCTATCAAAGTCAGCCTTAATGAAAATTTAATTTCCCAGCACACATGCAAGTCTAGCCAAGTGGCTTCCAATTTTCATGTGTTTGGATGGTTGTCAGTGTTATTTCCATAACTCCTATTTACTGCATGGCCATGTGACACCCATGTCAGCCTAGTATGGCTCATCTTCTGGCCATGTCACCCAATGGTTATTTTTTCAGAATTTGGGTCCTATGTCCTCATTTATCCCCTATCCCACTTCCATCATATGTGCGGGAATCCCCAGGGGTCCAAATAATGATCTAGCCTCCTAAGTCTTCATTATATGTACATCTCTTCTAGGATTTAACGTGAACTAACTCTTTCAGGTGAAGACTCTATATGATGGTAAGATCTATAGAGCCCAGAGTAATGTTTTGTCTTGTATAAATTTTGATGGTTGTCTTGCCTTGTAGGTTGCTAGCATCAAATTCATTAATCATGTCAGAGGCATCCACATATTCTCCACCTGGGAGTTTAGATCTCCCCACCGCAGTAGTCACCAGTGCAGTCGTCAAGACTAAGATCAAGAAGGCCCTAGAAAATCTCCCACTAACCATGAAGTACTTGAGGGGAGACACCATCATGAGATGAAAGATTGATTCCAAGGTTCAGTTGATTACTGATGCTAGCATCAAAATGTGGGCAGAAATGCAGGCCCTGGTTAAAATGATATATATCCAATGAATGACTAGAGACCAATTAACTATCAATGTTGGCAATTATAGGATTCTTAAAGTAGCTTTCTTCCCATGCTCCATGCAAGCCCCAAAACTTATTCTTACTTTGGCTGCACACTACAATTCATCTGTCCCAGCCGTCATGCTCGGTGACCTAGTCCTGACTGGATATCCAATCCCCATGGTATCTTTGGATGCTGCAACCTTTCAAGAAGGTCTAGGGATTCCCCTGTTTGATGGAGCAGCCATAATCACCTAATCCTTGGCCTTGGGAGAATTTATAGAACTGGAACACATGGCCCGATAGTATCTAAACAAAAATTGGCTTAAAGTGCCAAAGAAAGACTCCAAAAGGATGAAGCTGGAGATTCCCGAGATAGAATTCAAGGAAAGTATAAAGATGGGGATCATAGCACTATGTAGGATCATTAGATAGCCCCCTGCTTGGGAATTCTCCACATGGATGTACTACTTCTTACTCGGCATCTCTTCCGGTGAGAAATACTTTGATTGTGCCACCATCATCTCAAATCATGTGGACTCCCAGTTCCTCCAAGTCACCTGAACCTCTAAGTTTTTCATGACATCTTATGTTCTCTGGGCTCTGGCACAACAATACCCCATCACAAATGGGCTACTTAGTGCAGGTGCACTTGGGATCGGCTTGAGCCAGAGCGCTCCCTGGGATTATTTCCCACAAGTCCAATGGGAGGCTAGTTTCCTCAACTTATGCCGATTAAATGATGCCTTCATTTACTACAACCTCCTCACACCTACCTGAGATGCCAGATACTTCCTCTCTAAGGAGGAAATGGATTTGGTCAAAATTTATGGCCACTATTACATTCAGTTTCAGTAGCACACCTATATTTGGGTGACCGGCTTCTCTAGGAAACCCTATTTGTTGCCCAAGCAATGTGGGAATAAAATAATTCTTTTAGAATATTGCTGGTAGATCCTAGAGCTTCATTCCCTCTTCATAGTAAATAAGGTAACAAATTTTCCATTCCCAATTACCCATGGGAACTATTCTTGTAGTTTGGTCATGGCTAAGGAGGCGGACAATGAGCTTAAACGTTTGGGCTTAACAGAATTCTATCTAGTGCAAAATAACTTTTATCTGCTAGGAAAAATAGCAATGGCACTTCCCCAAGTATCAGAGCCCCATGCATTTTTGGAAGATTGCTAGGATGAATTTGAATTCTGGAGCTAGCACTTCATCTAGATGACAATGGGGATGATGGAGAGGATGAAGCTTCGAAAGTTACCGGATGACTTCTCGAACACCAGGTCCAATATGGACCCACAATATAAAGAAAAGGGAGTAGAAAAAATGAATCTCCCTCTAGTCCACTGGAATGCCTAGGAAGGTCCAACAATTGAGGAACTTACCCACAACATGGTCAAACACAGCCACACATATTTCAAGAAGGCATGCCCAAGAAGCACACGTAAAGTTGGCCTGTTCATGCAGGGCTCAACTTCTGGGGCCAAAACCTCCTCACAAGGTGAGGATAGAGGAAAGAATAAGATGGGAATTCCTCTCCAAGTCTCATCCATGACTCCCATAGGGGAGAAAATACAACAGACACTGGCAGTCTAACAATAAATGAAAGATAAGTTAATCACATGGTTGGCCACCCCGGTACTTATGGCCAGACCTATCTGTCCTCCCTCTTCCCCTTCAATAGCAGCATTGATGGTCTGAGAAATAGGGACCAGGGTAGAGGAGGAGCAGGCATCTATGTTAGATGCAGGGCCCCCTTTGGCAACTAGGAAACAAAAAAAGAAGACTAACCCTCAGCCAAAAATGGAGCTAGAACTTGGGATGCCAAGCATCCAAGAAATACAAATTGTTTCTTCTGACTCCTCAGAGCCAGACACAAGACCTGAGGATATTTAAGAGACCTACCCTCCACACAATTTTGATGATGTATTTGGGAATCTACATGGAGATATCACAAAGTCGGCAGAAGAAATTGCTACACAGGAGGAAGAAGTCCCATAATAAGAAATCGCCCAAGAGCAGGAAGCCCAGGTAGAAGAATAAAAGGAAAAGGAATAGGTAGACATCTCTGAGGTCCTAAAGATATAGGTTGCAGGGACCATGGAGAGAAGACAAACACAAGGTGGGTAGTTGGTATCAATTGCGGAAACCAGACCCACAGAATCAATCGTAACCCTAACTGCCATATTCCAAACGGTGCCTACAAGGGTAACATTTGGTGAGGTAATTATAGAAGCCCAAATGTTGAATCTTGGCCCAATACCTCCACCACCCCTAGAGAATACACCAATTGAAAAAAAAAACTCTAGCAGAGGAAGCTGATAAAGAACAACAACAAGGTGGGGAGTAGAACCCTAGAGAAACAGATGTTGATCCTAACACTGCTAAGGATGCAAATAATGGCGCAAAGGACACAAGTACCACAAAGGTAAATATTGCTAGTGAGACTGAGGATATAGGGAAGGAGTCAAAAATTGCTCAAAATACCAAGGGGACACAACAAAATCCCGAAGGGGAACTACAAGAACAAATTCTAGCTGCAAGGCCACCCCTACCACCATAATGGTTGGTGGAGTCTTTGAAGAGGAAGGTCCCAGTAGCACCCAAGGTCCATCTCTCCTTGGCGGAGATGATGGCACATGCACAAAATCCTCCCAACGGAAAGAAAGCTCAGACAATCCATACTCTTTGGACTAGGCTGGGAGGAGATACAGTTGCGGTAATCACAACACCTTCCCCAGATGCAGACAAAGAAATGACAAAGTTTGATGAATACTCCATCACCAAAATATCACTAGGGATGAGAGGGATACAAGGAAAACTAGACATATTAAAAGAAGAAGCCAAGGCGGTAGAGGCCCACTATCAAAAGGAGGCCTAGGAATTTAGGGCAGAAAATGAAAAGAATGCAAACCTCATGGTGCTGCTGACAGAGCTTGCACAACCTATTACTGCCATTTCCCTGGAAGTCTCCACATCTAGGGCACCGCTCCCTTAGGGTGACATAGATTCACTATGGGCTATGAAGAGAAAGGCCCAGACAGTTGACGAATGGATTACTGAATAGGTGAGAAATGTCTAACATTTCTTAATACCCACACTCGTGGACTTATATGTGGTTAGCAATATCCTACACTAGGCCGAAACTACTATCTCCATCTGGGAGGGAGACATTGAAAATTATGAAGAATAGAAGGTTGAGTTTGAAAAGGTCATTGGCATCAGAGAATAAGTTGTCTCTGATGCTAGAATTTTGGGAGAGGAGTCTTTTGACTTTGTCCAAACCCAGCACTCTAGACTTGACCTCACATTGGAGGTAATGAAGCAACTGGTAGGGTCCTTGCATGAAAAAATCCAAGAAGATCAATATTCTTTCAATTTATACAAGTCATTCATTTTGAATTTCTTCAAAGATGATCTCTTTAGTACTGAAACATGTACTCCAGAGGAATACATCATGGGAAAATTTGACGAGCTAATGGAATCTTGATATCAATCCTCGAAGGGAATAGATGGAGAAAAAATGACATGGATAACTCACATGGTGCTCCAAGGTCATGATGCGACAAAGATGGCCACTTAATTTAAAGAAAATGTTCCAGATCTAGCTGAGCAGGTGGAGTTGGCAAGGTTCCACTCGGCCAGCCTCAAGGATATTGACAAGGACAGAATTGCTTAGATCCTGGAAACCTTCAATGATACTAAGGAACAATAAAAAATTTTGAGTTCTGGAGATGATCACTAGAAGATGCACTTTGTATTTACTCATTCTTTGGGAGTGCAAGCTTCCAGATCCCAGAGTTCTAGATTTGATAGTTTTGTATTCTTTTGGTGACCAACGTCCCTATTCTCGAAGCTGACCGGTCACTTTCAAAGAAGTTAATAAGGATGTCAAAAGGTGGGTGAATCTAGCAAGGCACGTTAGCTCAAAAAGAAGGTTGTGATAGGTGGTCTTCCCAAGGCACCACTCCAACATAACACCTAGCACATTAGAGACAGGGAACCACTTTTCCATTGATGAGGCATGTAGCCTCGATCCCCAAGGGATTAGATTTCTTCTTTTCTTCCTCTAGCTCTTTTCTCGAGACTAATTCTTCTACTCTTCCTTTCTTGTCTTATTCTTCTGACATGTTAGAAATTTTCCATCTCGAGGTCTTTGTAGTGTGGTATAGGTAGTATCGGCCACCAGAAATTGTATTATATTGGTTGAAGTGTAAATATGAGTTAGGTTAGTTTTAGGGAAAGAGGTGTATAAATAATAAGTTCTACCTCATTCTAAGGGTTGGTGAAATTGATGATTTTACAGTCCATAGCTATAGCACTTTTAGTTTTTCAGTTCTTAGTTGCAGAGCTCAATGCTCCTTAGTTGTTAGAAGCTCTCAGTAGTTAGATGCTCCCTTGGAGCTACCATTATTATATGCACTAGTGCTGGATGGAAACATGTTAAGGAAGAAGGAAGGATTCTCTCAATGATGTTGTTAGCATTCTAATCTTAGGATTAACATTCTTTTTGTGTTGTATGTTCTTTACATCCCTTTCTCTAATGTTTTAAGTAGATTAATGACCTTCTTTTCCCTCGCTATTGGATAAGTATGAATTGTTGATTCTATGTTTTTTTAGTATTTAGTGTAGCATGTTAGAGCATGGTTGATGTTTTGAATGTTTGGCATAAACTATAAGTAGATAGAATACTTCTAACCTTGACGTATATTTTGAATTTATTTGGTAACTAGAAAATGCTTGCAGGAAACCTCACTTACCTAAATCCCTAGAGTAGATGAGCCGAGATAACTATCTATCCCCCTGAACAAAATAGTCACATTCCCAACTAAGCCCCCGCACTATCGAGACTCGACTCTTGGGTTCTTAAAGGCCCGAAGAATCTCATTTCTCTGGATAACCTTTACAAGAAAAGTTGGTTCGTACCTTGGTACCCGATGATAAATTACATCTATTGGTGGACCCGGTCACAAAGTTTCATCAACAAGTAACAGGCCAGAGGAGGAGGCCACAATGGAGATGGGTTAGACCTCAGACAGATGCACATGCAGGGGCTGGACTAGATCACGGGCCACCAGAGGATGGGTAGGAGTAGGGACCCAAGGTGCCATCCCAGGGATAGGGACAAGTATAGGTACCATAGGTATAGGTGCCATAGGGGCCGCATGGGCGACCAACAGGATTTATAGCATAGGAGACTCATGACACTGTCATTGCAGAGCGAGACAGTCTATAGAGGGAATGTGCGAGATTGTGGGGACTACTAGACATGGCATAGGTATCAGAGATGAGTTTGCACATGGAGATTACTTGGATACAGGGGCTTCTAGTTGCAGAGACAACACAGGCTAATAGGGAAAAGGGTTCACTTGATACCCTATAAGGCAGGGTTGACAGAGGGGAGTTCTCCATGGTTGAATTGACTTAGGATATGGTAGAGTTATGGATAAAGATAGGTACATTGATATATCAGTTGAGTACTCTGACTGAGTAGATGGATCAGTCCACCTAGTAGATCATTGCATTGACTACAGAGAGAGATACAGCATAGAGGCAGGCTGAGGCATACAGGACCGAGTGTGACATTGCTAGGTAGGTGGCCACTACAAGTGGAGCTAGACAGGTGGTGGCAGAGGATTTTGTAGCTCACTGGAATGCAACTAGGGTAGGTAGAGAGGTAGCTCACTATCAAGTTTTGTATCATCAGCTTGTGTGTGAGGGACAGAGGCACGAGTGCTCAGAGAGGTCTCGGTCGTAGAGCACAGCTCAAACTTTCACATCTCAGGGATCTATGGGGATGCCACCATAGCCACCACTAGGGTAGGGAGGTGGATCATCATAGCCACTAGCATGATTTAGTAGATGATTATGTGAGACACATTTTTGTTTTGCATTTTTGGATGAGATGTATATGTATATCGACACCAAGGTGCACGTGGTGTATTTTTATTAATGACAAAAATTGTATTTATGGAAATTTGATATATATATGATGATCGAGGAGGAACCTATGATTTTTATTATCTATGATGTATGATTCTATGATTATGAATCTCATGCTTTGATTTGTATGATGCTATGATTAATATGTGTATATGATTACTGACGTTTGATGCTTGCAGGATGTGATGCATGTGTATGACAAATTGTGTATGCAGGATTGTTTTATGCTTATGTATATATGATGTATGACTATTGCAAGGTAGATGATGCTTATATGATGTATTGATGTGTGTGGATGTAGGATGTGATGTCATTTTATGATGTATGTATATGCTGATGTTTTATGAATATGTATATGAATGCATAATCAATCTAAATGAATCTTAACAATGCAAGACTATAATGATTTAGCAATGCAAGACTAAAATGAATCTAAACAATTTAACCTTGCAAGACTAAAATGAACCTAAGATGAATTAATTATGCAAGATGTACATGATTTAATAATTATTTAACAATGCAAGATGGTAAAATGAATCGAAATGTTTTAACAATCTAAATGATTTATCAATGCAAGATGATAAAATGAATCTAAATGTTTTAACAATGCAAATGATTTATCAATGCAAGATGATAAAATGAATCTAAATGTTTTAACATTGCAAGATGCAAAATGGATCTAAGATGGATTAATTATGCAAGACCCTAAAATGATTTTGATTATGCAATTAAATGAAGAACTTAATGCAATTTAGTAATGAACCTAATGCGACAACCTGATGTAATAGATGCAATGGATGAGATGGGACCCATATTTTTTTTTGTGTGTCATGATCAACTGATGAACCAGCCAAGAGGACTGTGTAGGACTAGGTAGGGAAAGTTAGCATGATGATGACTCAAGATGTTAGTGCAATGGTGAAAGGACTAGACATGCCACGAATATACAAGGACCAAACTGAAAAATTAGTTACAAGTGAATAATTACAAGCAATTATGTACACATGTTGCTGCCAAGATTAAATTGGATCTTGATTTTTGGTGTGTGCAATAGCTTAGTGTGCTTGTTTGATTAGTATCAAGAGGAAGGAGACATCCTAAAAGAACCCAGAGATGATGATGACCTAGATTTAGGTCAACAAGAGGAAGGATACATCCTTAAAGGACCCATTTATAGAAAGATAGGATTCATAAATCTGATTGGTCAAAAGTGCATAGTGATCAAACTATGGAACCAAGATATTGCCAAAAGGAAACTTGCTAAAACATAGGATTTTAAGATCGCAACTGGATCATATTTTGCAAGGATACCAACAAAGGGCACAAGATATATACAAGAAATACTAAGTGGAAGACTAAGAGAAATATTTATAGGACTGAAGCTCAGGGATTGGGATAGTACAATGCATGGACAACAATATACAAGATTATGTGTACAAAAAAGCTCAGGACACAAGATAGGAGGATTGTTTTGGATTAGTGCATATGATATGCAAACACCCAGGGAATACAGGAACTACTGAGGTTTGCAGAAATGTGATGGTGGCTATGGAGGGGAGTGAGATTTTGATAGATAATGGAATGATCCAATATGTGTGATGCCTGTTGCTAGGTTTTGCATCACCCATACTTGTCCAAGGCGCTTGATTGCCAAGTTTTCACCATTGGACAAAATTTTTCTCTTTATTCTTCTTTTTTTATTTCTTTGGATCTTTTTGATGTTTTTGATGTTGTCCAAGCACCTATTTTCTAGGTTTTTTCCAAGACAACCATTTTTTCAATTTCATTTTTCTACTTTTTTGAGGTTTTTTCAAGACTATTTTGCATTCTTTTTATGCTTTCTTTAGGAATTTTTATTGTGTTTATAGATTTTCTCAAATAACTGGAATGAACAACCAGCTGTCAGGCATAGAAGTTCCTAAGATGAATGATGTTGATAGGATCATTCAATAGTTCTCCTTTAGGAGTGGAGAGTTGATATGCCCCAGAACCAAAGCATGTAGTGACAACCTAGGGGCCTTTCCAGGTGACTTCAAACTTACCTTTCTTTTCCTGATTAGTACTCACTTTTTGATTTTCATTTAGCACAAGGTCCCCCACCTGGAATTGGTGTGGGTGGACCTTCTTGTTATAGTTCTTCTTGAGTTTATTTTGGTAGACGATTAGGTGATCATAGGCTTGCTGACACTTTTCATCTAGTAGATCAAGCTGTGTGAGTCATGCTACTCGGTAATTTTCATCATCAACCAGGCCTCTCAGTGATACTCAGAGGGATAGTAGTTTGACCTCAATTGGTAAGACTAACTCAGGACCATAGACTAGGGAATATGGGGTAGTGCCAGTAGGAGTACTGATGAGCCGATCTAATGGCCATCTTTGATAACACTTTTTTTTGTCTTTGTGATAAAGTTTACTTATAGTTGATACTTGAACCTATGTTTTTATATATTTTATGTAAGAAATGAACATAAGTAGGAAGTTAGATGGTGAAAAGGTTATGGAAGTATGACATTTGGAACTTATGATTTTATATAAAATGAAGAAGTAATATAGCTAAATGAATGGTTCCCTTTTCTATGCTATGTTTGAGGGTAGTGTCCTTCCTGTAGCTTATGTCCTACAAGAGAATTAAATAAGTTGAACTACTTTCTTCTAAATTTTAGTGATGAAAATATATATATGTGTTGAAGATGGTATGTGTGCAGTAATCCTTTTTGTAGGAAACATTGGAGTAGTTCTAGAATCCAGCAGAGTGTCGTTGAAGAAGTCAAGCTTGGGTTTTTTCATCATAAGCCTCAGGCTGAACCAGTCAAAAGCACGTGAGACAAAATAAGCATTATTAACAGATCTTCATGGGAAGGTTGGGTCAATATAGTTTCCTATTTTATGCCATGCGTGGATCTAAGAACCATTGTGTGCTACATTTTGGGACAATTCATTGAATAACTACCATATTCTATTATGAGATATTTTTTATTGATTACAGTCCTCATCGAATGGAGTAATCCTAGACTTTAGTTGTAGGTTGTAGTTTCCCTTTAAATAAGATGACTACTAAAATTTTGAGCAGCACATCGATAGAGATAGAGATACTGTTGTAATTCAGAAAAGAGAAAATATAATCTTGTTTTCTGCATCTTTTGTAATCCATGTTTTATGAATAAGTAATGAGAGCTTCAATTTCTAGCATCTGAGATCTTGTTTATTCACACTTTTGTGGGGGCCCACACGAGAGGTGAATCTAATTCATAGTTAAGTAGGTTGCAAGTTATTTGAAGCAAGTAGGACTCTGTTGCTACTATATCCATTAGTAACAGCACTAACGGTTGTTCCTACAACATAGATAGTTAGCTAGTCTATTGATTCCTACAGCATAGAGTTAAATTCTTGTTCCAAGTAGATTCCTTTATCTTTAAGATTACGCTATTGATATTGTAGTTCCTAGTTTAGTTTCATTTCAAGTATTTTCCATTTACTATAATGATGGCTTTTAGAATGGATTACAACATATACTTTGCAATCACCATTTCAAGTCTATGCTCCCTGGTCAATAATTTAATGAGTTCAAAGTATTGTTTCTCATAGAAAGGATGCATAATCCTTAACTATAAGAGGTATTATATAGTGCAGTCATTTTTGGCACCACTGCTAGGGATGGTGTCAATCTCATCTAGCCTAGAGTCATTTTTAGGCCTAGTTTAGCATTTCTTTTTATGCATAGAAGAAGAGATCATCTTGGGTGTTTCCTTCCTCAAGATCATCAAGCTAAGCCATTTAATCTACTCCATTCTGAGCTTAAGGAACCCCAAGTTGTCCCCATAGAAGTCAAAGAACCATTTGAGAACATATTTGCTGATGCATTCGATCACTTACTATCATCTAACGAATCCCTGCAATTAGATGAACTATTTTCTGAACTAGAAGATCTCTTACCGCTGCTAGGGCCTCCTCCAAAGATGGCTCAACCAACCTTTCCCTTCCCAATTCCACCTCAGCAGGGAAATAAGAATTTGAAGAACATACCCTCTGCATCCTTGCCCAAGTTCTATGGCCTCATCACCAAAGACCCTAAGACTTTCCTTTTTGAGTTTGACATCCTTTGTAGGAGCTAAGAATATACAACTGGTGCACATAAGCTCAAGTTGTTTCCATCTACTCTGAAGGAGGCCACGCTAAGATGGTTTATGGGCCTTGGTGCTAAAGCGGTAGTATATTGGACTACCATGAGAAACATGTTTCTTTCCAAATATAAAGAATACTATTGAGGGCGAGATTTGAAAGGTAATGACATCTTCAAGATGAACCAGAAAGAGGATGAGACCCTGGAAGATTATGTCTCCAGGTTCATGTATAACCTATAGCGTAACAAAGCATCAACTAAATGAGGACTCTCAAAAACACCTTTTCATTAAAGGTGTCAATGAAGGGGGCATTAAGGCTCTGGACCTGATGGCTGGAAGTGATGTTACACAAAAAAATTGGGATGATATCAAAAATATCTGCCTGAACTACTCCCAGGCCACTGTCAAGAAGGGTAGAGGAATCTGAGATCTACCACACAAGTTTATTGGCTCAGGGGTATCCAAGATAGAAATTTCTAATCTCCTATCAGACTTCAAGCAGGACATCATTAATGATGTCGCTACTCAGTTAGATACCATGTAAGCTTGAAAGAAGAATGAGGATGTTGATGCTGTGCTCGCAGAATATTGCCTGCATTATACGAAGAAGAAGAGGAACTTCAAATGCAAGCCCATTGCACCTATAGAGTCCTAGCCGATGCCTATAGATTTCAAAGCTATCGATGAGAATGGGGAAGTGCTATATGTCACTCAACGTAGGCCATGGGCCCCACAACCAAGTATGCCTCAAGATCCTCTTCAAATTCCTAGCAATAATAATCCATGGCAGAATTTCTCAAATTTAGGGCCCCATAATTTTGGAGGGTATAATAATTGGCAGCAACCTTAGCAGGGTTGGCAAAAACCCCAGAAGGGTTAGAAACAACCCCAGCAAGGCTAGCAACAACCCTAGCAGAGTTGGCAGCAGCCCCAACAAGGGTGACAACAACCTAATCAATGGACTAATCAGCCTAATTAGAAATCCATAATGCCCCCTCCACAAAAACAAGCTCTAATGCCTCCTCCTACAGCAGCTAATAATCCTCCTAAGCCACCACAGCTGCCCAGACAACCTAATCCTAATCCGAATAACAAACAACCCAGTCAGCAGCAGAGCTATGCCTTGCATGACATTCATCTCAGGTCATGAACTACTATTGCTCCACCGCAACCCCCTGTCATAACTGAAGTGGAGGAGCCTCCTATTGACCACGAAGATGTGTCAACTCCTATAGCCAAAGAGCCTCCATTTCCTCAGAGATTAGCTAAACAAGCTGAACCCATAGTAAACCATGCTATAGCAGACTTACTTGACCAATTAAAGCATATAACGGTACAAATTCCTTTCCTAGATGCTATCAAGGAAGTCCTTGCCTATACTAGAGCTATCCGAGAGGCTTGCATTAAACAACCTAGATGGAAGAAAAATGATCCCATGACCATTTGTGTTGTCGACCAGCTATCTGATCTTATGTTAGACAAGTTGTCTGTACCCAAGTATGTAGATCCAGGAAGTCCTGTGGTTACGGTTACCATCCAAGGTATACAAGTTCCAAATGCCTTAGTGGATTTAGGTGCATCTATAAATGTTATGACCAAAGAAGTCCTGTCCAATTTGAACATTGATAGTCTCTGAGACACGCCAACCATTTTGCAACTGGTTGATAGTTCTACTATTAAACTTGATGGTGTAATTGAAGATGTTATAGTCACCCTACATTCCTGGGAGTATCCTGTAGACTTTGTGATTCTCTCCCCTAAAGATGATATGGGTGGATACCCCCTAATTTTAGGATGACCATGGTTGGCCACTGCTGATGCCTTTATAGCTTGCCAGTCAGGGAAGATGACCATCTTTAATGGCATCAATACCAAAAACCTGACACTCTACTCCCTTACTCAACCCATGTTGTAGGACGAGGATGCCATGTGGCTAGAATTAGATGAACTTGATCTAGAAACCAACTCAATATAGAAACTCATGGTAATAGGAAGAGAGCCATTTGTCGCTTCTAGGGAAGTAGATGAGATAATTTCATCTATCCTCACTAATAACTATGGCATAGATTCCCAGTTGTGTCCGTAATCGGACTATGTCTTAGAGACTATTTTGACCACTCCAAATGCCTCTCCATATTCACTATCCTCCAATTGTCTTCATCTCTTATTACCCCATGAACTGGCTTCACCTCCAATTGCTGAGTTGGCCATGATGGATAAGGTCATCAAAATGGAAATTAGTGCTGGCAAAGAATTGAATATTAGCTCTAACCTGTCGTTACCACATCAAAAAGATATCCTTCAGCTGCTACAACAAAACTAGCAAGTGTTTTCCTAGGATTACACTGACATGAAAGGAATAGATCCCAAACTTTGTACCCATCAGATCTATATAAGTCTAGATTGTAAACCTGTCAGGTAGCCCCAATGAAGAGTCAATCCTATCCTAAGAGATATAGTCAAAACGGAGCTCCAAAAGCTACTTAATGTCGGGTTTATCTACCCAATTTCTGACAGCCAATGGGTGTCACCTCTTATCATAGTTCCAAAAAAAAAAGGTAAATGACATGTTTGTGTGGATTAATGTGAGCTCAATATAGCCACTAAAAAGGACCATTTTCCACTACCATTCATAGACCAAGTCCTTGATAACCTAGTAGGTAAGAAGTATTTTTCCTTCTTGGATGGGTTTAGTGGTTACAATCAAATTCAAATAGCTCTTGAGGATCAGGAGAAAAATACCTTCACCTATCCTTAGGGAACTTTTGCATATTCTATCCTCCCTTTTGGCTTATGTAACGCTCCTACCACTTTTCAGTGAGTAGTCATCAGTATCTTTTCAGACATATCTTCTGATTGTATGGAAATCTACATGGATGACTTCACTACCTATGGTAACACCTTTAATGAAGACAAGGACAACTTGAAAAAGGTCCTCCAAAGATGCCAGGACTATAATCTCTCTCTCAACAATGAGAAGTGCTTTATGATGATGGAAGAAGGTGTCATGTTGGGACATTTTATTTCCTCACATGGCATCCAGGTCGACCCCGCCAAGATTGCAGTCATCAGTACTCTTACCACACCAGAGAAGCAGAAAGATGTCTGGAGTTTTCTTGGCCATGATGGGTATTACAAACAGTTTATCAAAGATCTTAGCCAAATTTCAGCTCCCCTCTATAATCTGTTAAAAAAGGACTTTGATTTTACTTGGAATTCTAAGTGTGATAAGGTTTTCCTGCAGCTGAAGGAAGTTCTAACCATGACACCCATATTACACGGACCATATTGGGGTTTACCCTTTCATATTCATATAGATGCTTTTGATTATGCTATCGGGGTAGTACTGGGCCAACAAGAGGATGCACTTGAACATGCCATTTATTTTATCAGCAAGAATCTGCAGGGAGCTGAATTCAATTACACAGTGACAGAAAAAGAGCTACTTGCAGTAATTTATGCTCTGAACAAGTTCAGGAATTATATTACTGGTTACCAAATTTTTGTCCACACTGACCATTCTACGATCCGGTACCTGATGAATAAACCAGCTATCTCAGGAAGATTGGCTCATTGGTTACTACTCATGCATGATTTTGATATCATAATCATTGACAAGCCTAGGAAAGCCAATGTTGTGGCTGACTTTCTCTCCCACTTGCACATTCCTGATGATCCTGTAGCCATCAATGATAGTTTTCTAGATGAAAATTTGTTCCTATTGCAAGCACACAACCCATGGTACGTTGATCTTGCCAATTATCTCACAACTGGTCAAACTTTGACCCATTTTTCTTCCAAGGAATGCCAGCTACTAGCTGAGAAAAGTTTCAACTTTTCTTGGATTGCTAGTTTCATGTTTTACACTAGCCCAGACCAAGTTATGAGATGATGCATCCATGAGGATGAGGCTTATGACATCCTCCGGGCATGTCATGATGAGCCATGTAGTGGCCACTTTGCAGCTAAAAGGATGACCTTAAAAATCCTGACTACTGGGTATTATTGGCCAACTCTCCACAAAGATGCCACTCAGTACACCAAGAAATGTAATCAGTGCCAGTGAATGGGGAGGCCTACTAAGACTGATGAGATGCCCCTACAGCCACAAGTGGTGGTCACACCCTTTTATAAGTGGGGCATCAATTTTGTGGGTCCCATTGACCCTTCTTCTCAAGTTAAATCTTACATTTTAGTTTGTATTGACTATGCTACTAAGTGGGCCAAGGCTAAACCCATGAAGCATCCTCAGGACAACAATGTTGCTAAATTCTTGTATGAAGCTATTTTTACCCACTTTGGTGTCCCAAGGGAAATCATCTCTGATCAAGGGGAAAAATTCACTTCCAACCTCATCACTGCTCTTATGGAAGAATACCACATTCGTCGTGCTAAGTCATCTCCCTACCATCCGCAGGCCAATGGTCAAGTCAAATTCACTAACTGCAAATTGGAGGCCATACTTACCAAAACCATTGTTGTTCATAAGAAGGATTGGGCAGCCAGGCTTCCTTAAGCACTGTGGGCTTACCGCACCACATGGAAGTCTGCTATAGGATTCACCCCATTATAGTTAGTCTATGGTAAGATGGCCATGATTCCTGTCAAGTTCAAACATAAGATGTTGCGGACAACATTAGAGATCGACCTTGATCTCACTACAACTTAGCAGGAATGAGTTATCACTTTGAATAATCTGGATGAATGGAGGAAGTCTACTGGTGCAGGAGCTCCAAGATCACAAGAAGAAGATGGGTCCTTGAAAGGTGGTGAAGACAAATGGCCTTCAAAGGTCATCAAGACTTGTAATAAGACCAAGTATGGTCATTTAATGTGGTTTTGATACCATTTTGATTATTTTGTAATTTGATCTTGAA
>MU226249.1:5591127-5613303 GCA_018584345.1 Thuja plicata
CAAAATTGATTTGAATTGTATGGCTATAATAGTTAATATAAATCAGTGATAAAAATCACCTAGGACATTAAATTGATTAAAAGAATTATGCCAAGCAGTAACAGAGTCGTTTGGACATAAATCGAGGATATGATCACACTTAGGGAAAATAGGGTCCATAGTTGCGACAGACCAAATTCAGGTGGTTACAGCTGGTGGCTATTTATATAGCCAGGATAAGTTGTATAAGGATGATGGTAATTTTGGTTAAGTAAGGCAAGACTTGATAGTTTTTAGGATTTTTCTATTAGTTTGTTTTTGAAGAAGAAACTTGAAAGTACATTTTGATCATATGAATGGAACAAAAATTTATGATATATATAAATTTTTTGGTTTATAATAGCATATTGGTCTCTGTTGGGATATTTCCTGAGTATCTTGAATTTATTTTCAAGTGGAATTTTTTGTAGTTTATTTTAGCATAGCTGTATTTTCTGTGGATTGTTTCTGATTATGAAGTCTGTGAGCTTCATTTAGTGTTTGAATATTTATCTTTCTTTACATTTCCATTGCATGTTGATGTATGGAAATGTTGTTAAAGTCTTACTTTCTTTTTGGTTAAAAGTGAATGGTTGCGAAAGCTATATGTGATTTCTAGAATTCATTGAAGATCAATCAGGGAGTTGTACCTTAATTCAGAGAATTGTAAAGCTAAGCGTTATGATTCAAATGTTAGTTTGAAATTTTGTATTTGCCTGGGTTTAGCGTGCGTAATTTATAATTTGTAAAACAATACAAATCTATATGCTAATAGATTTTTGGTGACTCTTTTGGGGAGCCGATACACTAAGTATCAGTAGTCATTCCCTTTAAATGAGAAACCATGGTGTTACCCGCGCTCATCATTCTTGGTTAGGAAGAAGCTCCTCCAATTCTTCAGCCTAACTTACACTTTTTAGATACCTAGGAGGAATTCATAGCTGATCTAAATTCATTGGCTTGGGCTATGAGGAAAAGTGATCAACACTATCAACAAGATTGCTTAGTGTTAGAAGAAGAAGAAGAAATTGATGAATGGTTGAGAGGCCTCCCAATTTTTCAAGAAGCCAGTGTAATAGATAGAGCTTTATAGAGACCTTAAATTCCTTCACAAGACTAGATTCTTGACCTTTTACTAGGTCCCAGGCAAGGGAGGGTATCTTTGATATTTTTTTCTAGGAACTTCAAAATCTCCACTTTCCTACCAGCTATACCCCAAAGAAGAAGGATAAAAGTATACCCCCTTCTCCTAAAAATTCTAACCCTAGTGCATCCACATCCTCTCATCAGTGGAAAGCCTTGACTCTTTCTGGAATTCAAACACCTCCCCTTCAAAAAATTTATCTACCCTCAGTCATGGCTCAACTTTGGGGTAATGTCATTGGACCTCTCAATCTAGTTGGAAATCATTCTCTACCTAAAGGAGCTAGAGAACTGTTGCCTAAATTTTATGGTGATGGAAAAGTTCTAGTTGAAGATCATCTTAATGCATTCAATACTTCCTATGGAATTTTGGCTATTCAACATGAAGACATTGTTGTCAGATTGTTTGTTCAAACACTTGTTGAATCAATAACCGGCTGGTTTTATCATCTTCCTAATGGCCAATTTATTGATTGGGCTACTATGAAATCTAATTTTGAGGCTCGCTTTAAAATTATATCTGATGAACATGATCTTCTTTCCCAATTGACTTAGTTAAAGAAAGAAATACATGAACCCATGAGGTAGTTTGTGGCAACGTTCAATAAGATAATTCATAGGATCCCTACCCCAAAAAGACCAACTGCTAAAAATACAAAAGATTTCTTTATGAACACTATGCCACCAAAAATTGGTTTCCATTTAAGATGAGAAAGAGTAGATGATTTAGATATTTCTCAGACCATGGCTGTCAAAATGGAAGAAGATTTAATCACAGCTAGCAAGTGGAGGAAGGATGTCCAACAACCAAGTTCTCATAATACCACTTCTTCTAATCCCCTATTCCAAAGATTGATGAATGATGCAATCACTATGAAGAGACAATTTACCAAGGGAAATATGAATTCCCCTTGATTATATAAAGACATTCCTAGAGGAAACTCTGATCAAGAAAGTCTTAGCCACAGATATCTAGGACAACCACAAAATGAACAAAGAACAGTAGAGGTTTCTCTTAAAAGAGAAAATATGTGTACCTTTCACCTCACTGATGAAAATGATGGCTCAACTTATCTTGAAATGGTGAGATCAATGCAGATGCATATCAATAAAGAATTAGTTGAGGATCCTTCCAAACATGCAAAAGTTCTTTCGTTACTTGGCGACTCTGGAAATTATTAAATGGAATACGAGTCGGACTTAGAAAGAGGAGGCAGTATTCTGGTAACTCTTGAAGATCCCACATGTTTGATCCTGACCAAAAATCAACGTAATTCTTAGGCTAATGATTCTCCTTCCACTTCTCAATGTTGTGACAAAGATAAAGGTAAGGATTTTTCTCCAAAAAACTCTTTTCCAAAATTACAAATGCTAAGGAAGCTGAAGTTATTCAGGATTCTTCACCTAATGCCTCTTTTGACATTGTAAATTTCTGTAAAACCTCAAAAATCCAAGTGTCACCAATAGAATATCTTAGGATGAATCCTAAAGAACTTGATAAACTAATTGATTATGTGAAGTCAGGGAAGTCCTCTTCAAGTCCTACAACTAGTGAATCAACACATGCTATTTTACTAGAAGAAATCCAACCCACATTGGCTACCTAGTCCTCTATTGATACAAGTCCTTTTTTCCCTCAGAAACCATAGCCTTTCTACCTATATTTGTTTATCCATAGATTTAAATTGAATAATTGCATCATTGATTCTGGAGCATCCGATAATGTAATGCATGCTTTAGTTGCAAAGGCCCTAGGCCTTCCATTAACAACCATGTTTGGGAGATGTTACTCCATGGATTCTAAGAAATTCCCTCTAGTAGGACAGATCAAAGATGCTCAAGTTGCCCTTGTTTCTCATCCCAGCAAAAAACTCAAGTTAACCATTCTAGTACCTGATATTCCTGCAAGTTATGGGATGTTGCTTTGTAGAACCTTTTGTAGAGACCTCAGAGGGGAAATCAAATTCAAATGATCATAAGAGGCAATCCCTATTGGTAATCAAAATATTGTTTTAAAATCAGAAGGAAAATCCAAACCCACTGTCTTCCCATCTAAAGACCCCAAATCCCAGATTTTGTATCATGAATGTGAATTTGGAAATTATATGATGTCATCTGAAGTAAAGACAAAAGTGGTTGACAGTGAAGAACCAGATTCTTTGTGGTCTCTGGAGTTTGATGGTAGTTGCACTTCAGTTGGCTCTAGAGGAGGAGTTGTTCTGATATCACCTCAAGGAGATATGTTTCCTCACTCTTTCCAGTTGGAGTTTGGTAATACCAATAATACTGCTGAGTATGAAGCTCTTCTACTTGGTCTTGAAGAAGCTAAAAAGAAAGGAATAAAGGTACTAAAAGCCTAAGGAGATGCAGAGATGATAGTAATATAGGTAAGAGGAAGGTATTCAGTGAAGAATGAGAGGTTGAAACACTACAGAAACTATGTGTGGGATGAAATAGAAGGATTTGAGGCATTTTCTATTGAAGCTATTGCTAAGAACCTTAATAACAGAGATGATTCTTTGGCAGTTTCAACATCTTTGTTGCTTCCCCATCCAGATTTTGAAGAAACAATTTATAAGATTGAGATCGTATACAGGCCTAAGGTTCCTGAAAAATGTAGATCACTGGCAAGTTTTCCAAGATGATAAGCATATTGATTAATTTTTGCAAATGGTGGAAGTTTTTAGCACCACCTACTTTGAGAGATCTCAGTCAACCTATGAAGAATTTTGTTCTGATTTGGGTAAAGATGTTGAAGAGGGGATTGTTCAGTTAAAAGGAAACCACATTCCTAAAGGCCTGGTTTCACTTGAGAGTTTGTTTGACAGATCTGATGCGGTCAAACATAAGCCTAATTCTCATGAACTTCTTGATGAAGGTGATTTAGAAAAATTGAATTTAGGAGATGAACAAAACCCTAAGTTTGTAAACCTAGGAAAATGATGTACTTCTAATGAGAGAAGAAGATTTGTTGATTTGCTGAAAGAATATAAGGATGTCTTTGCCTAGTCTTACCAGGATTTGAAGAACTTCAAAGAGGTAAATTTCAACATCACATTCCTTTAAAGTTGGGAGCCTCACCATTTAAACAGAAGCTGAGGAGATATAATCCTAAAGTGTCTAAAACAATTAAGAAGGAAGTTGATAAGATGTTGCAGGCGTGAATAATATATCCTATTCATCATTCCACCTAGATCACCAACATAGTGCCTGTGAGGAAAAATAATGGTGAGATAAGGATTTGCGTGGACTTTAAGAATCTGAACCAAAGCCATTTAAAGGATAATTATGGTCTTCCCATGATGGATCATATATTGCAAATAGTGGCTGGCTCAGAAATGATGTCCATGTTAGATGGGTTTTCTGGTTACAACCAGATTAAGATAGCTGATGAGGATCAACATAAAACAACATTTACCACCCCATGGGGTACATATGCCTATAGTCACATGTCATTTGGGTTAATTAGTGTGGGTGATACATTTTAGCAAGTGATGGATTCTTCATTCATCCATCTAATTAAAAAGGTGATTGCGACATACCTGGATGATTTAATAGTGTTTTCTAAAAGGCAAAAAAACCATCTAAAGGATTTGAGAGCTATTTTGCAAAGATGCAGAGAGCATGGGATTTCACTTAATCATCCTAAGAAGTCAATATTTTGTGTTACAGAAGGTAAGTTGTTACGTCATATAGTCTCAAAATATGGAATTAAGATAGATCCTAAGAGGGTAAAATCCATTCAACAAATAGGTTTGCCTTCTAACCGGACAGGGGTTAAATATTCTTTGGCCAAACCAATTTTCTTAGGAGGTTCATTCCATACTTTGCTGAAAAAACTAAGCATATGGTGAGTCTCTTAAGTGAAAATAATCCTTTCAAATGGAGTTCATAAGTGATTCAAGCATTTGACGATATGAAAAAGGCCATAGCATCTGCCCTGAAGTTGATTAATCCTGATTATAAAAAAGACTTCATTATCTATTGTTATTCCTCAGAACATATCCTGTCTGGGATCTTATTGAAGAAGAATGAAAAAGGAGAAGAAGTGCCAATCTCTTTCATGAGCATACCTTTGAAAAAGCATGAGCTAATTTATCCAATGGTAGAAAAAAAAGTGTATGTAGTGGTAAAAGTCATGAAATACTCTAGATTTTATATCTTACACTCACATTCTACTGTATATGTGCCTTCTTCGGTAGTTAAAGATGTTCTAACTCAAAAAGATATAGGCATGAACAATAGAGCCACCTAGGTAGAAAGGATTCAAGAATTTGATTTGAATATCTGACCGACTAAGTTAGTCCAAGGGCAGGGTTTATGCAAATTAATGACTCACAGTGCACCTGAAGAAGACTTTCCTCTCACTCTGTTTGTCAGTCTACAAGACTCATGGTTCTCAGATGTTGCTTTCTACTTAACTTATGGAGACTACCCATAACACCTAAGTCCTAAAGAAAAAAGAAACCTCAGACTCAAAGCTACAAAGTATGTTATCATGGATGATATCCTATACAAAAAAGGACTTGATGGATCTTTTCTGAGGTGTGTTGACAAAGAGAAACATGAGAAGTTGCTTATGAAGTTTCATAGTGAGGCATGTGGTGGTCACCTATCATCTACCGTGACTACTTTTACAATTTTAAGAAGTTTTTATTATTGGCCGGCGATGTTTGTAGACTCATACAAATGGGTGACTAATTGTGAAAAGTGTAAGTTGTTCAGCAGTAAACCAGAATTGGCAGCACTTCCTCTAAGGCTGGTAGTTATTGATGAACCCTTCAAGCAGTGGGGATTGGATTTCATTGGTCCAATCAACCCTCCTTCTAGTGTTGGACACACACATCCTAACTACTATAGATTATTTCACAAAATGGGTTGAAGTGATTCTGGTAAAAAAGACAACATCACAAGTGGTATGTGGTTTCTTAAAAAATTATATCTTGGTCAAGTTTGGTATCCCTCAAAAATTAGTCATAGATAATGCTACCAATTTTTCTTCTTTAGAAATAAAGTTGTTTTGTTATCATAATGGTATCCATCTATCACACACCTCTAATTATTACCCGTAAGGGAATGGTTAGGCAGAATCAAGCAATAAAAGCTTGATATCAATTATGGAAAAATTGGTAAATGACAATGCTAGGGACTGGCATAAGATATTGTATAAATCTCTCTGGGAAGATTGCACATCTCCTAAAAGGGAAATCAAAATGAATCCATTTGAGTTAGTATACAGTGTTGAAGCCCAATTGTCTTTACCATTAGAGTTGGCAGTGGCAAAACTGCAGAAAGTAATTGAAGGACAAATTTTCCAGAATGGCCTAGAAAAAATAATTCTGTATCTCAATAAAATCCAAGAAGAAAGAGAGGAAATAGTTGACTGTATAGCCCTACATCAGGCTAGGGTGAAGAAATTTTTTGATAGATGGGCCAGGCCAAGAAATTTGAAGGAAGGACATCAAGTTCTACTCTGGGATAAAAGAAGAGAGCCTAAAGGTGCTCACAACAAATTCAAATCGTTATGGAAGGGGTCATTTATCATCAGCAAATCTATGTGAAGTAACTCATTTTTTCTGGGGCATCAAGATGGCTCTACTCTACCATTGACCTTTAATGGTCAAGATTTAAAGCTGTATCAAATGTAATTAGGTTTTCCTTGCCCCATTGTATATTTTCCATCTTTTGGCTTGCTTTCTTTGTTGTGTGTTCTTTATTTTCTTTCCTGCTTTTTGTTTTGTCTCATTTTTGTTTTGGAGTCTTTTTCCGGTTGACTCCCTAGTCTGTGAAACCAAATCTACTAAGTTCATCCTATGTCCTCAAGAGTACTTGTCCCCAGTCAGAGCCATTGTTACCCTTGATTTTTGGCTCACACTTTTTTTCTGATTATCTTCTAAAAATTATGAGTTTACGGTCTCATTTCAATAAATACCTTTTAGTTTAAGTTTGCATTTTGCCCCTATCGGTTGAACTATGAATCTCGAACTTAGCTAGTTCAAGGTTCAAGGTTCAAGGTCACCCTATGGTGTGTATTTCCTTTCTTCACTTTTTCATGAAAATGAGTGGCGCGGTTTACAATTTCCCTTCTTCCATTGAACTATGAATCTTGAACTTGTCTAGTTCAAGGTTCAAAGTTCAATTGCTGACCTCATCTTGCATAAAGTATTATCAGGTTTTATTCTTTTTTGCCACTCACGTGTTCTTTTAATAAAAAAAAACCAAAGGGAAGTCATGTCATATTGTTCGATTGAACTCACTTCTTTGAAATACGCTTTTTCAATGTTCATAGTTTAACAAGAACATGCATATTGGAAAAGTGAAAATACAATGATGATGTGACTGAAAGGAAAGCTGGCGAAAAATAAATATACCTGCGCATGCCATGGATATAATCATTATTGGATGTGACACTTATATGCCATTTTGATCATTCAAAGAGATCAATATTTAATAATTGTATTAAGCCAAACCTCTTGTTTCATTTAATTGAAGCCCACTTCATCATTAAATGCAAATCTTGCATATTTTTTTGAAAATCAGTTATAAATGATAGTTCATGCTGTCACTCATACAGTGAAGTTTTTCTATAATGATCAAGTTGGCAAAGAAAGCAGAAGGTATGGTCTGATCCTAAGAAGAGGGTGTGTGCAATCTTTAGGCTAGTTTTTTCCTTGCCTAGAGCTCCTATTTGAAATTGAGGACATTTGAAAGTTTGATATTGAAAGGCTCTATTTTTCTCTTCTGCAATCTTAGTCTTTAATAGATATCCTTCTTACTCTGCTCTACCATTGACCTTTAATGGTCAAGATTTAAAGCTGTATCAAATGTAATTAGGTTTTCCTTGCCCCATTGTATAATTTCCATCTTTTGGCTTGCTTTTTTTTTTGTGTGGTCTTTATTTTCTTTCCTATTTTTTGTTTTGTCTCATTTTTGTTTTGGAGTCTTTTTCCGGTTAACTCCCTGGTCTGTGAAACCAAAGCTACTAATTTCATCCTACATCCTCAAGAGTCCTTGTCCCTAGTCAAAGCCATTGTTACCCCTAATTTTTGGCTCATACTTTTTGTCTGATTATCTTCTAAAAATCAGGAGTTTACAGTCTCATTTCAATAAATACCTTTCAGTCTAAGTTTGCATTTTGCCCCTGTCCATTGAACTATGAATCTTGAACTTGTCTAGTTCAAGGTTCAATCTTGCCTTGTGGTGTGTATTGCCTTTATTTTCTTTTTCTTGAAAATGAGCAGCGTGGTTTGCAATTTCCCTTCTTCCATTGAACTATGAATCTTGAACTTGTCTAGTTCAAAGTTTAAAGTTCAATTGCAGACCTCATATTGCATAAATTATTATCGGGTTTTAGTCTTTTTTGCAGCTCACATGTTCTTTTAATAAAAAAAACACACCAAAGGGAAGTCATGTCTTATTGTCCAATTAAACTCACTTCTTTGAAATACCCTTTTTCAATGTTCATAGTTCAACCGAAACTTGCGTATTAGAAAAGTGAAAAGACAACGATGATGTGACTGAAAGGATAGCTGGTGGAAAAAATATACCCGCGCATGCCATGGATATAATCATTCTTGGATGTAACACTTATATGTCATTTTGATCATTCAAAGAGATCAATATTTAATGATTGTATTAATCCAAACCTCTTGTCACATTTAATTGAAGCCCATTTCATCATTAAATGTAAATCTTGCGTATTTTGTTGAAAATCAGTTATAAATGATAGTTCATGTTGTCACTCCTATAGTGAAGTTTTCCTAAAATGATCAAATTGGGAAAGCAAGTGGAAGGTATGCTATGATCCTGAGAAGCTTAGGGTGTGTGAAATCTCCAAGTTAGTGTTTTTCTTGCCCAAAACTCCTATTTGAAACTGAGGACATTTGAAAGTTTGATATTGAAAGGCTCTATTTTTCTCTTCTGCAATCTCAGTCTTTAATAGATATCCTTCTTAAGAAATATGAAGCCCCCACTCCCAAATCTTAGACAAACCTCTCCTTTGGTTTGTTCATTGCCTGAGTGTGATGACACAATGATAAAGATGGGTGCCTTAGAGGAGATTCACAGTAAGATTAAAAGTCTTGTTCCTGGTTCCATAATTGAGAAGGTGATATTAAGTGGTTTAGCTGATGCAGAAGCGTTTCCTCTGGTGGCCTCTTGTCCAGAACTAGTGTTAGAGTGTGTTAGGAGATATGATAGAGAGGAGAGGTGTATCAATAAAATCAATGGAAGCCCTCTTACTTTCATAAATCAAGATGTCATCCTTACAGCAATGGGTATTCCTGAGAAGGATCCCTATGAAGGATGGACAATTGCTTCCTCCAACTCTTTTTTCTCAACAAAGAAATAGATTTACAGAAATGAAATTGCTAAACAATAGCTATTGGAACCAAAAAGAGGAGGGTCATGACTGCCCAAAACCCTCACAATAGATTGGGAAGATTGTATTGCTGATGAACTTCATCATCAACTGGCAAACTATTCAGAAAAGGCTAGTGGTTTTTATATGTCTTCCTATCTATTTTATGTGATGACCTATACTAGAAAATCGGATGGTTTGTATCATGAACTGCATGTTCCCAATATGAAGGTATATGATTATTATCCTCATCTATAAAAAGATCTTCATATTGATGGCTATATGAAAGTTAATGGTATTTTCTTAGGAAGGTTGATTTTTGAGCTACAGGGGAATATTGAACAAAGAATGTCAAAGGAAGCTAAGACTTTTGTTAACACCTTTAGGAGATTTTTCATACAATTCAGAAGATTTACTTACCTAAGGGTTGGCGGGTTCAAAGGAAAACCATTCAAACTGCCTAGGTATGCCTTAAATTTGAATGTTATAACAGAAGTTACTCACCAGTTGGCACATGTACACAGAGACCTAAAGGAGAGAAAGGGGAGGGATAAATCTAGCTTTCCTATACAACTTGGTGTTTATACTTGTAATAATTCCTCTAATGCCCTTAATTTAGAGCAAGAATTGAACAAATTAAAACTACAAACTTTTGAGGCTAGGGGAGATTTTGATATAAGGATATATGCTACTTGACATTTTAACCTACCTTCTGAATTCCGCCATGTTCCTCAAATAGAGGACTTCTAGGATAAATGTGCAGATGATTTTGAGGTAAGAAGAAGGTCATGGTGTGAATTTACGTTGAATCAAATAGTTGAGTTGAAGACAAGCATTGATGCCACAGGAATAGAAGAGGAGAAAGAGGAAGATATTCTTGATAAAAACTATGTGGAGAAAATTCAGGGGCTACCACTTCCTGGGATTGATTGGAACATAGAAGAAAGAGAGAGTATCCCCATTAAAACTCTCAATATGATAAAAAAGAACCTAAAAATGGATTGCCAGTAAAAAGCCACCTCTTTACAAAAAGCACAACACTAGAGGATCAGTTCTTAATGCCCTTGTTAAAAAGTCTATCCCAATTTCTAATGAAGATGTTTCTATTGCAGGTAAATCAAATCTAGAAATAAAAAATCTATTGAATCTAAGGTAAAGAAACATAAGTCTCCTTATCCAGTTTTGTCTACAAGAACTTCCAGAAGCAGGGCTATCAAAAAAGAGGTCGAGACAATTGAAAAGGAGGTGATTGATCTGGAAGGAATAGATACTTTGATGGGAGATGTAAACTCACAACACTCTATTTCAGAATAAGTTGTCCCAGAAAAGGATGATCAGAAGAGAGTAAAATATTCTGCAATGTCATCACCTACCACTCCAACCTGAGTGATGGCAAACTCTCAACAGACGTCGGTTCCCACCTTGAAATGGTTAGAGACATCTATCAACAGGAAAAGGAATGTCTTGCCAATAACATTACCGATTGAAGATATGGTGAGAAAATTTTTAGGTTCCTCAGAGAAACCAAAAAGGATCAAACTGGAATCCAGAGTGGACGTTGATGAAAAAATAGGGCACTGGTTTGTTGAGCACGCAGTTCCCAGGAAAGACAAAGAGCTTTCTGAAGCTACTGTAATTGATTTTACAATTAAAAAGATAGATCTTGGGTATGCAACTAGAGTGGCTGATGGAAAGCACCTGGAAAAGTCTACGAAAAGATCATCCATAGATCTTTTAAGGATGAGAAGGACAAAAATGAGATGAAAGCAATGATCAAGAGGATGGCTGAATTTATTCAAGAGGTTCAAGATCCTAATCCTCTCCCTTTAATTGTAGCTCTGTAATTATTTGACCTATGTTCACCAAATGTGAGGAAGACCCTGTACCAGATTCAAAATAATAAGCTGATTGCAGACGCCTACACCAAGTGGACCCAAACCATGATACAAAAGGGAAGTAAATATATCAATTAGTATGTTAAGACTCACAAGGTGGTTAATTCAATTGTGACTGAAATTCTGGTAGAACTGACAGAGTGGGAAAAAGAGAAAAAGAAGTGACTAAAGGTGATGAATCAGCTGTAGCTGAGAAATTCATAGCAGGATTGGATGAATATAATCTGTATGTCTCCATCAAAAGCATTGAGTGGATAAACTCTATTATCAAGTCTGGTAATGATAGGACCACCTACCTATTCATTGAATTGAACGGGTTAATGGATACTATGCAAGAGGACCTCAAATGTCTTAACATTTCCCTCATAAAAGAAGACACTCAGGGTGTTAAGGGAGTAGAGGAATTGATGCAAGAATTTGAGCATGAGGTTACTACTATAAGAGATACCAAAGATGTTACCCCAGACAATTTTGTAGCCCTTGCTAACATGGAATCTATTCTGGTAGTCTACACAGATCACCTTGAGGTGCATATGCAGAAAATTGCCCATGTCCGTAAAGACAAGAAGTTCCTGAAACAAAGAGTGATCCATATTGCCTTGCCACATCAAGCCATGATCATCAGCATTGTAGAGGCACATAAGGAATGGAGGAGCTCTCACATGATGGACACCTCATAGGATCAATCTAAGGGATCCAGCTCATCCACCACTCCATGATCCTTATTCACAGATCACAGAGTAGTGGTAGTTTTTATTAGTTATGCTTTCTTTGATTTTGGGCAGCTCCGAGAACAGTTACACTAAATCCTGTAGAGAGTATCTCGGGATGTTAGTTTTTATTCTCAAAAGGCTGGTGGCTATTTATATAGCCAGGATAATTTGTATAAGGATGATGGTAATTTTGGTTAAGGAAAGAATTGATAGTTTTTAGGATTTTTCTGTTAGTTTATTTTCGAAGAAGAAACTTAAAAGTACATTTTGATATGAATGGAACAAAAATTTATGATATATATAAATCTGTTGGTTTATAATAGCATATTGGTCTCTGTTGGGATATTTATTCAGTATCTAGAATTTATTTTCAAGTGGAATTTTATGTATTTTATTTTAGCATAGCTGTATTTTCAGTGGATTATTTTTTATTATGAAGTCTGTGAGCTTCATTTAGTGTTTGAATATCTATCTTTTTTTCCATTTTCATTGCATGTTGATTAATGGAAATGTTGTTAAAGCCTTACTCACTTTTTGGTTAAAAGTGAATGGTTGCGAAAGCTATATGTGATTTCTAGAATTTATTGAAGATCAAATAGGGAGTTGTACCTTAATTCAAAGAATTGTAAAGCTAAGCGTTATGATTCAACTATTAGTTTGAGATTTTGTCTTTGCCTAGGTTTAGAGAGAGTAATTTATAATTTGTAAAACAAAACAAATTTGTATGCTTACACATCTACATAATCTTCAAGGATCTTGTGAATCATTTCATGAAAAATGATAGTCATGGCCCTTTGATAGGTTTCCCTAGCATTCTTCAAGCCAAAAGGCATCATGTTATAGCAGAAGGTGCCCTAGGGGGTTGTGAATGCTATCTTATGCTGATCTTCTTCTGCAATGCAGATCTGATTATATCCAGAAAAGCCATCCATGAGTGACAACATCTCATATCCTGCTGCGAGATCCATGATCATGTCTATGTTTGGAAATGGGAAATCATCCTTGGGACATGCCTTGTTGAGATCTCAGAAGGCTGTACATATCCTGATTGATTTATCAGGCTTAGAGATTGGCACCATGTTATAAATCAAATTAGAAGAGTCAATGGGGTGGATGATCTTGGCTTGGAGAAACTTCTCAAGCTTTGCTTTGACAAGTAGTGCCACTTTAGGGTGCATCTTTATGAGCTTTTGTTTGACAAGTTTGATGTTTGGGTCCACTGCAAGATGGTGAACCACCAAGTTGGGGTCTAATCCAGGCATGTGGGAGTAAGACCATGCAAATTTGTTGATGGATTACTTCAATAAAGTGACAAGATCGCTTTCTTCTACTTCAGTCAAAGATGCTGCTATGTATGTGATGGTAGGATTATCTTTAGTGCCTAGATTGACAGGTTTTGCTTCTTCGATTAGAATCGATGACTATTCAGGTCTATAATCATGGATCAGAGGAAGAGGAGAAACTTCATGCTCTAGCACCTCAAAGAGTTTTTCACCAGGGGGTACGCCCTTTCTTTTTACTTTTTTTATGCAGATAGCACCCCAGAGGGGTTTTCACTAGGGGATTGATTTTTCTCTTTTTTATTTTTGTTTTCATTTTCATTTTTGTCGCTGAAGTTCTCCTCTTCCCCAAAGTATGCCTTTGGGTCCACTTTGTAGACATATGTTGAGTCTTACCCCTAGTCATTGCTTTGTTCAATTTCTCCCATGAAGCTTAGGTGTGCATCCTCACTTTAGAACTCATCAACGTGCACGACACTTGGTTGGTCCTAGTCTATGAGTTTAGGATGGCAGAGGGGAAGGTCAATGAATAGAATGGAAAGTTGGTGTAGGAAAAAATTGCCTAGGAAGGTTTTATCATCATAGGCTCTCACAACTTTCTCTTCTGGGACATCTTCGATGTCAGCGATTTCACCCACGAATGGACAAGAGGCAAAGATATTTTTGTTGGTGCCCCCATTCATGTCAGAGTCCATGCCAAGACCTAGGTGCTTCTCTTGTTGGGTAGGTACAATAGGATCTTTCATTCCTTGTTGTTCATAACCAAGGCCACCTCCTTGGTAGTTCCATTTTTCTATCACTAGCTTGTGAGTTGCGGGGTACTTATCTTTGAAGTAATTGAGGTGACTTGTGTCCTTCGGTGGTGGATCTTTATAGAGCCATTGGTTGATGTGTGGTGTCATTTCCTGGCCATTCAAAGTACCCTTTGAGATAAAATTGGTAGGACCAAATTGTAGTGCCTTGGTTGTCGTCGGTTCTATCTTGCTTAGACTAGGTTGGTGGCCTTGTGTGTGTGGGTCAATTGGAAATGCCCCAACTATGAAGGCATCAGACAAACTGTACTCACCACAACCTTTGTTGTTGATCTTAACTGTGGAAAGGGTGGAAGAGAGGATTGTTTCTAGGTCTGAATGGGTTCGAGATGAACTGGTGACAGAGGTGCCAATGTCAATCCCTGGATAGTGATTGGAATGTGGAAAGGAGGTTTCCAACACATTGCAGTATGTGAAGGGCTTGGGATCTGTGCAGATCATGATCTCAGTGCTGTTATATGGGAATTTGATTCATTGATGGTAGGTGGATGGGACAACTTGCATAGAATGAATCCATGGGTGTCCGAGGAGGATGTTGAAGGGAAGGTCAACATCAATAACATGACATAGTGTATCTTGAATAACTGGGCCCACTAGAAAGGGCAATGATATGGTGCCTTCAAAAGTATGCTCTAGATTGTCATATGCCTTTATTATGATGGCATCATTTTTTTATATCATCTTCAGTGTAACCCAACTATTTTATGAATTTTAGAGTACACAGGTTTAGGGCCGATCCATTATCTATCATGATCCATTTAATGACAAAATCTATAACCATGATAGCAATACGGAGTGGGATATTATGATCAGGTTCTTCTAAGGCTACATCTATTGGTTTAAAAGAGACCCCACAAGATCCTGACAGGTGTCTGACAAGGTTCTAGAATTTAGTGAGGTTGATGTCGTTGGGAACATAGGATTTTTGTAGGGCTTTATTGAGGATCTCTTGATAGGTGGGTGAGGTGTAGAGGAGATATAGGATGGAAATTTGGGCTGGAGTATTCCCTAGGTGTTCAAAAATGTTGTATTGGGTCCCAGAAGATGGGGCGGGACTGGCACCTGCAACTATTATTCTGCCTCTACAATTGGTCACTACACATTGGTTATCGACACCCTTGACATGGATGACATTGACAGAGGACTGGACTTGGGATATGTAGCTGATGAGATTATCATAGTTGATATATGCATTGGTATAATCTTTTCTGTCAATATTTTCTCCTTGCTTACACTTTCCTTGATCAAAGGACTGAATAGGATTTCCTAGGCCTGTACCCGAAGTGTGTTTAGGGAATGCATTTTGACAGATTTTAAGGCCTGTGTTTGGTGATGGTTGAGCAGGAGAGTCCACTTTGATCTCTTTGTGGTCAATGATATCTTGGATGTAGTGTTTTAGCTTGATGAATTTGAGAGAGGTGTGTCCCTTAACATGATGATATTCATAGTACTCATTATCTTTATACCAGGCAGGCTTAGGTGTTGAGTCATCAAATGGCTGCATTTTTGGGTACACGACTTGGTTAGCTTGGACCAACTTGCAGAACATGACATCTATGGGTTCACCCAAAGGGGTAAATGTGCATTGTGGCACATTTGAAGTACAAGGCCTTTGTTGTCCATGCGAGACTGATATAGAATTTGTTTGATTCATAGGACCCTAGTAGTTGTGTTGATATGATGTCCCCTAAGGGGGATAGATAGTCACACCTTGAGGGCACATTTTCTATTGGTATATTAGTTGGGGATACGTGGGATTGGGATGTTGATACATAGGAGGAGGTTGAGGGTACACTAGAAGTGCTTGTTGATAAGTTTGGCTAGGTGCATTAGGACTGGCTGCCACAACATGAACGTGCTTGGTGTCAGTGGCTCCATTAGTCACTATGTTCTTGTTTTTGTTCCAATACCATGATTGATCATTATTATGTTTGTTAGGTTGGGCTTCTTTGTAGTGCTTGATGGCACCATCTTCTATGAGACCTCGTTCAAGATCCATGGCTTTGATTCAGATGTCTTGATAAGTTTTTATGCAATTCATGCACATGTGATAGGCGAGCTCAGGATGGAGGTTGTTAATGAAGATTTTGATAAGATGTTGCTCAGGGGTTTAGTAGAACAACCTTGTAGTAAGCCCTTTCTAGTGCTAAAGGTAATCGGCCAAGCTTTCTCCTCCCTTTTGTTTGGAATTGCATAGATCAAGGAGTGAGAGTTCATTTTTGATATTATGTGCATATTGGGCCACAAACTTTTCTGATAATTCAGCGAAAGTAGAGATTATGTCATAAGGGATTTTGTAGAACCACTCAAGAGAAGTTCCCTGTAAGCTCTCAGGAAATAGTATCATGAGGAAATTATCACTATCGGCCACTTCTTGACATGCCATATAGAATTATTTTACATGGCTCACAGGATCTCCCTTCCCCCGATATTTATCAAATTTGTGTGTCTCAAAATGCTTGGGGAAGGGTATGGTGGTGATAGATCAATCAAATAGATAAGGAAACACCTCTTCAAACTTCAATGTTTTATCCTCGGTCCCTACTTTTAGCTCCTTGAGAGCATTCTTCATTTCCTCCCATTCATGGTTGATTTGTAGGGGAGGATTATTAACTGTGATTGCATGGGTTCCTTGAACCTGATAGGGGTCAAATGGTGAATATGGAGGATTCTATGGGGGATATTGTGGTGTTTGGTATGATGGTTATTGGTCAACATATATAGGTTGTTGTGGTGGAAGTTGCAGCTAAGGGGAATATTGCAGTGGAGGAGGTGTCGGTGCTTGATAAGGTCATTGCAATTGTTGGAAGTATGCTTGTATTTGCTAAGGCATTGGATAAGTGGGATGAGCCTATTGAACACCTATATGGTATGGAGGATAAGATTTTTGTGGCAGAATGCCCCCAATGGGAACACTAAATTGCTGTGGAGGTGGAATGGTTTTTGATGTAGCAGAAGATGGCATGGCTAGGTAGATGGCAGAAAGAGTTTGCTATTGCTGCATGGTTTGGATGAAAGGATTAGAAAACTATTGTAGTGGTTGTGCCATGAAGGGATTTTCCCCCTGCATTTCTGGTTGTGGCAGCTGATAAAATTGGAGGGAGGACTGCGCAGTTGTGAAAGGGGTTGATTTGTTTTTGTTGTGCTTGAGATGTGAATGGGTTGGTAATTTGCTACCACGGTTGTTGTTGTTGTTGGGATGATTGTTGGATGGATTGTTTTTGCTGCTAGATTGGTTGTTGTTATTGGATAGGTTGTTGTTGTTTTTGCTAGATTGGTTTCTATTGCTGGATAGGTTGTTGTTGCTGTTGGATATGTTGTTGTTGGATAGGTTGTTGTTGCTATTGGATAGGTTATTGTTGTTGGATAAGTTTTTGTTGTTGTTGGATAGGTTGTTGTTGTTGTTTGTTTGGTGTTTGGGGTATGACAAAGAGATTGGTAGATGGTTGTTGTATGGGAGGATTTGGATTGGTTTGCATTTGGGGCGAAACTATTGGCACATGTTGTGGTTGCGTTGTTAATGGAGTGGGGAAGTGGATCCTTGTTGAAATAAGGGTTGGTTATTGGCATTGGTAGGTGGCAAGCCTATGGTGAAGAAAGGAAGAATAGGCATGGAGACTTGGGTGCTTTGATGCTGTCAACTGGTTGTTACACTTTGAATGGGCTGAGTTGGGATAGGTGGAATGGTGGTTTGTTGCGTGCTGATTGGTGGTGGTGGAGATTGTACCACAAATGTTGGGAATGTTTGCAAAAGTGGAGCAGCTGTCAATTGAGGATGTGCTTGCATAGTGATGGGGGGTATGGCTTGTGGTGCTGATGTTGGATCAAGAGTCAGGGCTCCTAAGGTGGAGGAAGGTGACATGTGCATGATGGAGGGTGGGATGGAAGGTTGGACTACTTGTGTGATAAGAGTTCCCACCTGTAGGGCTCATTGGAGTGGACCAAAAACTTCATTTCTAGTGGGATGTGGATGTTCCCCTAGAAGTTTCATAGGTCTTGTGACATGTGTGGGTATAATCCAAGGTGGGAATTGAAGTCCTTGTTGCTGAATGTCTAAAAGTACCTGATTGTTGTTACATCCACTCATGGCATTCACCATGTGGACATGTCCTGGATGATTGATAAATGTCTCTATGGTACTTGTGGTAGGTGTCTCATTAGTATCTACCTAGATGTGTTCAAGTTGATCATTGGGCTGAGGTGCATAAGTAACTATGGCATTGGTGTTGTCAGTCATAGGATTAGATGAGCTAGTGGCAAGATTAGGGTCCATGTTCTTCCTCTTCTTAGTGGCTCGTGTGATAGGTGGTATGAAATGACTACTCTAAGGGGATATAAGATGCAGGATGTAATGCAAGGATGCACCTAGGAAGCTAAGGATAATGATGCTAGAACTAAGATGCATCTAGGATGATGGATATGCTCCTACAGATTAAGGATAACTTGATGTATGCAAGGATTAAGGGTTGCTTTCCATAGTGTAAGATCAAGTGGATGTGATTGTCTACCTAAGACATACTTGTGGTCCTGGGTGGACGAGATTCTTTGTTAATGCAAACCAAACTTTTGATCAAGGTGATGAGGTTGCAAAAGACAAAGGGGATTATCCTAAACAATGCTTAGTAAATGACACTTAAGGATGGGGGTTTGATTAAGGTGTAGGTTTTAAGAAACTCAAAAGGGGATGCAATACCAAGTGAGGGATGTGACCAAGGATGTCTTGGATGATGATTAGGATGATGCTAGGCTGATTAGGATTTATTTGGATTATGCAAGATTATATTAGGATGAGTGTGTGATGTGTTTCTAAAGATGACAACCTGAGAGAGGTCCTAAAAATGCAAGCTAAGTGAGCTTAAGAAGAGGAGGAAATTTTGTTTGTCGTAGTAAACCAGCTAGTCATATTGCTCAAATCCAAAAAAAGAAGAGTTTATATGATATTTGCCCACGAAATGAGAAGCCTTGTTGTTGTAGATCACTTTGTTGAATTCTTCCCGTTTATGAATCTCTTGTTTGATGGAATCAATGATGTGTTGGTACTTGTTAGCCTCTTGGGTTGTGTTTTTGTATTCTCTTTCCATGGGTGGTAACATAGATTTTACCTGATTATGCTTCTTGGAATCAGTCATGTCCTATAAAAAGATCTGATCTAGGATGAATAGTTGGAGGTTTTAGGACATATCTCATAAAAGACCAAATTCTAAAAATTAGAGCTCAAGGTAATCTTTGCAAAGGGACATTGTCTTCATGATTTGGCAAAAGTTTGATCTCATTCTAATTTTCAATAGATTTATTCCATGGAAAGAACCAAATAAACATAGTCAAACCGGAAAAAAACAAGCATGTGTCTAAAAACAATCCAACAAGGGACAAAGCAATCTTGAAGGATACAAGCAAGTGACAAATTTGAATGTTTGATATTTCATTAATGTTTTGGGTTTGTCAATGTTTTTCAAACACATATCTACCTAAGGAATTGGCTTCAATGAAATATTATAGACCCAGTACTTGGTAGTCCTTTAGCTCACACAATAGTGTCACCCCGGAAAGGGTGCCCATGTTTTTCCCTTTTTCTAGGTATTCTTTCCGTTCTACGAAGATCTCTTTCCCAACACAATACCTTGGGACACATATGATGGGGATCTCGGGGGGAGATTCTTCCCTCCCCTCACACTATAAAAAGTCACCGTTCGGTGGTGAATTGGGTAGCTTCTATGGCTAGAGTGTTTAGTAAGTGTCTTTGTTCAATTGTATCCTCTATGTCTGCGCAAGCACGATTCATGCATATAGCCCCATAGAGCATCTTGACAAAAGTGGTAATGTAAATGTGATTGAGACCGCGAGGCCGCACTTAGGTTAGACAAGAGCCGAGTATAAGCTCAAATTCTAATCGACTCCCGAGGCTTTAACCCCAAAGAGTAAATTTGATTAACATGAGTTAGAGTGGTGTGTCTTACACCTCATTCTCACGTGGGTCATTCCCGGGAGATTTTTTCCTTGACCGACAGACCCATCTAAAGGATTAATTTAAAAAAGCATGGATTAGCGATGAGAGTAGTCTATATTTCTAATTTTTTACAAGGGGAAAAGAGCATACTCTCCTACCCAATGTCATTTTCTCAAAGACACGCAAGACGAGTTTGTTTTTTCCCAAAAGATTTAGTTGTTTAACACAAAGTAAGTGTGTCTAGGTTTTTGATCTTCCCAAAAGGGAAGAGATCATAGTCCCCTAACACTTTCAGATTAGACAAATAAATCTAGCTAATTATGCTAGGTGCCTATAAAAAATATTATCACAAATATGATCGTTTGGTCAATTTTGATTTCGAGGCAACCTGCGAGACAAACATGAGTAGTTTTGAGTTGATTTCTTTGGCAAGCGGTGTTGCAAGACAACTGGTTAGTAGTTTCAATTTCAGCCTTTAACAAGTGTTAAAAAAACACAAACCACTTAACAATTGTTAGCAAATAATAAAACCAATTTGACAGAATGTAGACGCTGGTTCAGGGCATAGACGTTGGTTCTGTGTTTTAGCTTAAAAATGACAGAATGCAGGAAAATAGGCCAGAAAACATAGAAAACAAAAAATCTAGTATACCAGTCAGAGACGCTGGTTCATGAAATGTAGACATTGGTTAAGCGCAAATGTTGTTTTGTGAATTGCATACGCTGGTTTATGAACTAGCATTTACGTAGACGCCGCTCTAACTACAAGCTCACAAAAACATAACAAAATAGCAAACAAAGTTACTTGCTCTTCCTTCTTAGTCTTCAATTTGATCAAATTTAGTCATTTGAGAGTTTTGAAATAATTAAAAGCTAGTGTTCAAGATTCATTCCCCTACGAAAATTGTAACATTATAACTGCTTGTAAAACTGATCTCGGCTAGAAAACATAATGCTCAAACATTAAAAAGCAGTGGGAAAGACAGTGAATCTTGAAAAAATGAAAAATTTATGTTTGCAAAGCCTCAAACTATTAATGTGAGGTGGAGATGCCACTTAAGTGCATAGACGCTGGTTCAACGCAGACGATGAATGATAGTTCAGAGAGAACTGGCATTTGCGCAGATGCCTCAGCGTAAAACACAAACACTGATCCGTGTGTTTGGTGAAATTTGAAAGAAAAGAGACTAGAATTTAGAAGAATTTAGGGACGTGGTTCCACAAAGCATGCCAGAATGTAGTATGAGGAAATCTTCTATCTATTGGGAGAAAGCTCAAACATAAAACATTAGCGGGTTAGCATATATAAATCATGAAATAAGCAAGAACCAACAAGAAATCTTCATAACATCTGATTGAGATAAAACAAGCTATTGCACCCTATATTACTTGTTTGATTTTATCTTTGAAATTGGATGTGAATATTCTCTCTCAAACACAAATGGAAGTGGATCCCAAATACAATTCAACTATGAATGCAAGATTGGATGAAAAGAAGAGATTCAAGAGCTAGTATGAAGAACTAGTCTCAAATCCCTCTCAAAGATGACATTATAAACTATGAAAATGATATGCATATGCAAGAAGCTATGATTCATTTACCAAATTCAAGCCTAGTATGTGATTTCTATGTGAATTAAATAAGAAAATATAAGCATGAAAACTAGCTATGAAATTCTAAGACAATTCTAGCATAATACCAATGCACAATGAGAGATGAAAAATGAAGAAGAGGCCTCTATTTATAGAATTTTTGAGGAGAAGAAGAGGGCTTGGATGATGTGGCATCTATGTGGCATCCAAATAAGAGCCACATAAGGGAAACATAGGCTTGAGGGGATGGCCAAATTTGAGTCAAAGATAGCATTTAATATTTAGTGGTTCAAGAATTCCAAGTGGGAGACAAAGTTGTAAGAGGAATTTAAGAGGAATGGGTGACCTTTTTGGAGAGAATTTCCCCATGTGGGTGAGCATTCCATTAGCCTTAAAAAGGTTAGGAATCACCCTTT
>MU226249.1:5613353-5650131 GCA_018584345.1 Thuja plicata
GACCTTTTTGGAGAGAATTTCCCCATGTGGGTGAGCATTCCATTAGCCTTAAAAAGGTTAGGAATCACCCTTTAAGTATGATTTAGAGGATGGTTAGGTAGGGAAGCATGCTTAGGAAGTGAGGTGATGGGAGTATAGTAGGAATAGGGTAGTCTTAAAGTAGGTCTCTAAGTCGAATTAATAGGTTCCTAGCTAGGGTTTAGATTAGTATTCAAATTAGATTTGAATAAATCATAGTTTAGAAGAATTAGGAATATGGAGGGATTTTAACAAATATAAATTTATTAAAAAGGGGATTTTGTGAGGTAAATGTATTTAAATACAATACATTAGAATATTATTTGATCATTGATAAATACTAGCAAATGAAACTATTTAATTTATTGAATTAAATAGTTAGAGGAATAAAAGGGAATTAATATTAATAATAATATTAATATTTTTGGACGTCTACAATAACAAAATTGTAGAAAGTGAAAATTTGAGGATTGATGAAACTGCAGAGAAGAATGATGAAGACAACAAGAACAAACCTGAGGATTATCAAAGATTTGCTTATGTAAAAACCAATATTCGTAACACCTTACCAAAAGAACAAATTGAGGAAGAAGATGAGAAGAGAGAGCTTCAACCAAATGATGGAAATGAGGAGATACCAATGGATATCGAGCCGGTGTTGGAAAAGTATGTAAAGAGACACCACTCACCAAGTAAAATCATTGGAGATAAGATTGTTGGAGTTCTAACAAGAAGCAAGGTAAGAGAAAACACATGTTTAATATCTTAACTTGAACTGAGAAAAGTACAAGATGCTTTAGAAAGTGAATATTGGATGAAAGCAACGAAGGAAGAGATAGATCAAATTCAAAAGAATAATTCATGGACTTTGGTTCCAAGACCAAAAGATAAGAATGTAATCGGTACTAAATGGATTTTCATAAATAAGCTGAATAAGCATGGTAATGTAATTAGAAACAAAGAAAGATTATTTTTTAAGGGGTATGTGTATATGCTAGAAACCTACCTATTGGGATCACACTCAAACATGAAAATGTTAAGCAAATAAAATCATTTCATTTTATATTAACATATCTAAAGCATCAATCAAAACAAAAGCGTCCACCATAACCTCTGATGAGCCAAACAAGGGCACCCAAGCCTTGTTGATTTTCTCTTAGAGAGGTTTGTGGGTGTACTATCCCAACACAATACAATATCCCAATATGATTGAAATGATGAAAAATGATGCAAACTAAGTGTAACACTAAATGAAAATTGATGAGGAAGAGCTCAAGAACAAGTATGAGAAACTTGTCTCAAGCCTTAAATCAAGTAATGAATATGAAAGTAGATGAGAATTAAATTTTCTAAGATTAAATACAAACTAGAACCATGAATGAGATTCAACTACCAAACAAGTTATTCAATAAAAGCTCTAAATGCACTAAAATCTCTAAATGAAAACTAGCATAATAACTCTAAATGCAATAATGATGGATGAATTACTCTTGGAAAGGCTCCTATTTATAGGATTTTGGAGGGCTTGGGTGAGGTGGAGCACATGTGGCATCCACATAGGTGCCACATGAGAGAAACATAAGCCATGCAAGAGTCCAAGTTTGTTCACACATGTGTGAGTAACTTGAGATGCGATGGGTAAATGTGTACTTGAAGTACACATGTAAATAGGTGTGTAAGAGATGTCATAGTTATAGTCCAGTGAAATAATTTTAGAAAGTGTAAGAAGGTGTCATCAAGGTTGTAAGAAATTTTGTTGGAACCAAATTAGTATTATTTGAAAAAAGTCAATTTTTGGAAATTTGCTCACACATGTGTGAGCAAATAATAAAGACTAATGGGTGTAGGAATCTTAGAACTAGCCTAATTAACCTTAGTTAATTAGTGCCTAGGTCTATTTGGTGAGAGTGATGTGAGGTAAGGTAGGATCTATATTTAGATTTAAAATTAATCCAAATTAGATTTAGACTAATTGTGGTTTAGAAGAATTTAATCATATGAGGGAATAAATAAATTAAAATTTATTTAAAAGGGGATTTTAATGTAGAAATGTATTAAATTAAATTTAATACACTTAGGGGATAAGTATTCAAATGAACTTAATATAATTAAATTAGTGGAAAAATATAACAAATATAATTAATTTTAATTAATTATAATGTTACAAGGGATGATTTTAGGTGTCTACATTTTGCCCCTCTTTGATTGTGGCGTTGACAATGGTGTCACTTCAAAAAAAAGAAAAAAAAAGATGCCCTAGAGAGAAAAAAAAGTCCTAAGGTGACCATGGTGAAGGAGCGTGCCTCTCAAGAAAATAATAGAAAAAATTGTTTTTATATTGTTTTCTCAAAAAAAGGTAGGAAAGAGGGAGAATGAACAATTTGCATGACTTATGAGAGGATGAAGAAAAATTAGAGGGAAAAATAGGGCCCGAGATAGAAAACAAGTCCCAAGAGTCGTATGTATAGTCTACAGGGGCCCTAGGAGATGTCATTTCATTCATGAAGAACAAAAATATAGCAGAGCGAGGGTGATGGCAGACCCATGAGATCACATGCAGCCTTGAGAGCGCGTTCAGACAAACCAGTGAGCCATAGATGTAGGACCACCGGTGAGTCTGACACCTTAGCTGCACACATTATTTAAATTTTGTATTTAAAGCTTCATTTATGGTGTTTAGGAGGGGAAAACAACCTATCAGGGTGGAGATGATGATCTATAGATTATTGTTTGCATAGATGATGATCGAGTGATTGTCATCTTCACAGATGGTGATCGACTGATCATTGTCTTTGCAGATGGTGATCAACCGATCGTTGTCTTTTCAGATGATAATTGACCAATCATCGTCTTTGCAGATAGTGATCATCTAATCATCATCTTTGTACATGATGATCAACCAATAACCATTAGGATAGATGAATATAACCAAATAGTCATCTATGATAATGAATAAAGGGGATCGCAGATGACTATTTAGAATAGTCATCTGTGCGGACGTGTGACAAGTGCTAGAGGAAACAATCATAGATCATCATCTTTGCATATTAGCATATGCACGAATTAGCATTTGCATAGGTCAATGGGTGTCTGCGCTGATTGACCCAAAAAATGCAAAAAAAGATAGGGAGGGAGAACATAAAAGAGAGATTAGGGGGGACAAGGTGCCCCAAATAAAAGACATAATGACTGACATGTGTTATTTTTTGTGCAGGATGATGTTCTACCTTTTTTAGTTGTAGGAGAACTGGCCGGAGACTATTGAGCTCTCATATCGATTTGTTGGTGTTTTAAAATAATTTTACACTTTGCAAGCTACCAATATACGGTTTATAGATATATTTTAAAGAGTGGTTAGTTTCAAATATGGGGAAATCTTAGGTAACTAGACCAACTATAGGGACAAGACCGCCCTCTGCACTTCTGGCTCTACAAGACCAAGGCACGTGTACCTAATTCAGCTCAATATACAATTCTTTATGACTTTGTCTAAATTGAAAACAAAAAAAAATGATAAGATAGTGTTGAATGATAACCAATCATTCATAGATCCTCAATTACCATGAAGAACACACACATACAACCATAAAATTGAAGAGGTTTTGAAATGATTTTGATTTATATTTTGGAAGAATATAGTCAAACCCAACTAGACATGCATCACTATACAAAATACTAATCACTGACCAGTGCCTTATCCATTGGGAAATACTTTGATGCATATGGTGAATTCAGAAACCAACTACTATCAGAGATTCATAGCCATAAACATAATTAACCCAGAATAATACTTCTTACAGAATCCTTAGGCACACTAGATGAACTTGTTTCTTATCCATAACATCATTTAATTTGATCCTTGACCTAAACTAAGGAATAATAACATATACATAGATAAAATCTATGAAATGAATTAGAAAACTCACAACTCAAAAAGTAAACACAAAGGAGAGACTCAATTCTGGAATTTCTGTATTAAGTATGAAGAATCATGCTTCTGTATTTAAATTGCTTCAAAATACACTGCTTCAATAATAGCTAAATACCTAAGACTTTCTATTTCATTTAAACACAATCTCATACAATTTTCTATATTCATCTAGAACCAAAAGAACTAGAACCTTCCAACTGGAACCAAATAAAATGGAACCTCTAGAAAAACCAGAAAAATTTGAACCTCCATACAATGAAAGAAGAAAATATATATAGAGAAGAAAATCAGATTCCAGCTTATGCTTGATGTTTCCACTTGTCTCTTTTCATTCCAAATATGATTGGTTGAATATTCTCCTTCCTCCATGTTGGAACTCCAAAAGTCTAGGTACATTTTGGAGTGACTATACTAAATTTTTTCCCTAAGTATGAATTGCTGCCCTAAAAAGCTTGTGAAGAAGGCCTATTTTGGATGCTTGTAAAAAGTGACCTGATGATTTTCATGAGATACCACTTGGGGAGTGGGTTCAACTCCTTTCATTCAGCAAGTACAGTGGGTTCCAACTTTCAGATTTAAGCTTTGACATGTTTTGGAGGTAGTCACACAAATATGCATTTTACACTTATTCAATTGTTACCAAGTGACCTATTTTACATGCTTGAATTTTTGGACAAATAAAGTTTCATTACATAAGGATTATGCCAAGATTTTGTAGGCATGAAAGAGAAGCTTTGTTTCCATTTTCAGATTCCTAGGAGTTAATATGATATGTTTCCAAAGGCTATTCTATTTGCAATTAATTCTGATTCTCAGAATGTGAAAGTGCAAAATTATGAGGTTGTTGAGTTTGAGGTCACACAACTTGTACCCGGTTGAATGGAATGGATGTTCCCCTATATTTTAGTCATGGAAATGTGTTACCATGAATATTTTTAGGCCGTGATGAGTCCGTTTGGACAGTTTTCCAATATGATTCTATTTGCATTCTCTAATATTTTAATATAGATCAGCTGCATAGTTTAGTCGGAGGCCCTATTTGTGATGTTATATCTTGAATACCATGATTGTTCATATCAAGATAATGGTTCCCCTATAATGTAGAAAAAACTTTCTCCAATTTTTCAAGGTTTCAAGTCCTGAGGGTTTCGTATGCATGCTTTTCCATATTCTTTTCATTTGTAGAAATCTTTGTTTCTCATGTTTTTGTTTTCTATGATTCCATGTGGCTACCTTCAAGGGTCTGCCAAATGTGTCTGAATGATTTTCAATAGATGACTTTCTGGATTCATTCTCTCCATATAACATACTACCCATATCCAAAAGCTCTTGTTTTGAGGAGGTCACTTGACTTGTTTTCAAAGTTGAAGCCAGATGCATTTCATTATTTATTGATAGGGTAATTTGAAGAATAGTTCTAAAGAGATGACTTGGATGTTTAAAATATTTTTAATTACTGGGTTTCATCAGGTATCACTTTGAAATATGGAAGAATATTAACCATGGAATGTGTGTGCCCAACACCACATTCTAGTTACTTGATTCAGTCAGTTTTCTAAGCCAGTTCCAAAGGCCAATTGCTATTCTTTGGATCAGTATTGCAGAGATATTAAATTTATTTTAGAAAGGTAACTTGTGACTAGTTAATGTCTATATAAGTGAATAAGAAGTATTATCCACCAATACTTCATAATGAGGTGTGGCATTTAGAAAGGATTAAAAAAATTACATGTTTCATGAACGAAAGAACAGTTGATCATGCTGAGACTTATGAGCTTGATAAAAATCTTTAAGCTTATATGATAATGAGAAACACACATTTTTTTGGAAATTTGACACTACAGGGATTATATGACTAGTTTTGTGTTGTCCTTATGGAAACAAAGTCATATGAAGTTTTGACAGTGAGTTCACAAACTTTGAAGATCAAGATTTGGCTAAGTATAGAAAGCAGAACATAATAGAGGTATACAATTGATTAGAAAACCAGTGCACATGCATACAATTGAGTTAGAGTATGCACCTTTGTACTTAAACTTTATGATATTTTTTTATGCTTATTCTATACACACATGGTAAGATATGAGAGTATGGAGAAGTTAAAGCAAGTTCAAGTGCCACTAGCAGTTCAGCAAACAGAGCATGGAGCCGACTTCAAATTTTGATTAGCGTATATTATTTTGTTAATGGATATGAACCTATTATAATATTTTTTTAATTATGTTATTAACACTAATGTAAACACGGTTAAGCCAATTCATTTGGAAGCATTGTGTATGCTAGTTTTGGGTCGACTAAGTTATAGTTTTCATTTGCGTTTATTCAAGCATGTATATATACTTGACATGAAATTGTGTATTAAGTGTGAGAGTCAAAAATATGTAGTAAATATATAAAGAAGAAAAATATAAAAAAATTAGTATGTGATAGAGCTATTTAAGAGATTAGAGCATCAGTGCATAAACAGAACTAATCAGACAACATTGTCATAACAAAATTTCACCTTTGGGATATAGTGTGTATCTATTATCAAGAGGTTGTAGCCTTCTTCTTGTTGGGCAGTGAGCTCTAGCAGTGAGCCATTTACCTTTAACAGGGTTTTGTAAAAGAATCCCAACAGGGTCATTGTACAAAGCATTGTAATGACTTCTCCTAGCAGGGCAAAGGAACTCTAATAAGTTCATAAGACTAGTACAATTATTTGTATGTACTAATTCCCACCAGGGTTTTCCTTTGATCAAGGTTTCCCCGTAAACATATCTTGTGTTATGTGTCATTGTATTATACTTTATCTATTATCTATTTTGATTTAAGTTTCAAGTTGCTAAAATAAATTAAATTTCTAAACATTGATTCACCCCCCCTCTCATTGTTTATAGAAATTGGTTTCAGAGCTCTAGTCCTTTGAAAGAAAGATTAACCACTTGAGGAGATCATGGATTCAGCAGAAGTGAAACATATGAAAAATAATATTGAATCAACCCTTGAAGATCTTGACAAATCTGAAAAAAAAAATCAAGAACTATAACTTAAAGTTGATGGCTCGCAAATGCTTATCAATAAATTAAGAAAAGATTTGAAATATTTCTCTACGAATGATTTTGGAAAAGTGGTCAAAAATCTAAATGAAGAAAACATGTCTCTAAATGAACAGCTAACAGATTTGAATGAACAGCTAACAGATATCCTAACAACTATTGAAGAAAAGACCAAAGAAAGTAAACAATTATATGAAAAACTTATACAAGAAAATATGAAGATCTTGGAGTTGGAAAACATCAAGAAAAAAGATAGAATCTGAATTGATAGAAGCAAAGAATCATATTGAAAAATTACACACAAGTTCTGATCTAATCAATCACAAATCTATGAACAAAAGTTAAGAGGAGATACTGCTGGTGTTGGTTACAATGTAGTAGAAAGTGAAATCAATAAAATGCAAGAAAGAAAGAAAGCATAAGAAGAATCTACAGAAGCAAAGAAAACTGAGAATCTAGATGAAGCTAAAATTGAATCACCTAAAGATGAACACAAGCTAGTTAACCAAACTTGTTATGCCTGTAACAAGCATGGACATTTGGAAAGAGATTGTAAAGAGGTAAGACCCTTCAATGGATATTGTTATTCTTGTAATAAATTTGGTCATAGGGTTATACATTGCAGAACAAGTCAAAGAAATTAGTCACAACATAACCAAAGAAGTCTAACTCAATATAATCATAGAAATTAACCTCATAGAAACTATCATAACATTACATGTCAGATATGTAATTACAATGGACACATAGCCAAAAAGTCCAACATGGTTAATCATGTCAACAAGCCACCAGTAATCTATCATTCTTGTAACAAAGCTGGACACATCTCAAGGTTTTGTAGATCTATAATGCAAAGACAAGAAAAACCTAATAAGTCTCAAGGATCTCTATTTGAAGAATCTGGAGAAGTCAAGTTTGTGAAAGCTATAGAAGATTAATAAAAATATGGGTTGAAGTTAAGAAAGATGATGATGTTAAAAAAGTAGCAGATGCATCCATAGTGGATGTAACTTCTACTTCTAGTTAGATAACCCTCATGGTCATAGGGGAAGCTAATCTAGCTCTAAACCCCTATGCGGCTGGTATACTCACCTCTGAGTATGCACCTATGAATTCATGTATTTGGTCACGAATTGAGGAAGTATGTATGGACGCATATCTTGTACTTCAACAAGAATAAAGATTGAAATTCTCAATGGAAACCGTGTTATGACAACAAGCATTAAATGTAGTAACTCATTTATAAGTCGGTAAAAGATCTTATATCTTCACTTTTACATTTGAGATCGAATAAATTGGAGAGCATAAGAAAATTAAGCAACAAAGTGTTGAAGGATAACTGTTAGTTGGTTAGAAAAGTGGATTGCAGTTGTAATGGAACCCTAGCGTGGATGCATCATTTCAGAATCTCTATAAAACCCTATTTAAGCAAGTTAAAAGTAACTAATGGCTACTCTTATGGTGTTTGACATCTCTGAGAAAAAGAGATATGTGTTTAAGAAGCATCCTTTCAAGTCAGTTTTGGAAGATGTCAAGGGAGCATTTTCCAAGACTCCTTTAGGATTCATTCATGTTGATGACATACGCACTTACATCTACTGTAAGAAGGAGTCTATAGGTGAAGACAACATAACGTCACTCATGGCATCTATGACAAACCCTGATTCCTCATTCAAAGATGAGTTCTGTCATCTCATAGGGAACCCTATTATTGAGTATATGAATGCACATGAGTTCTATGAATTAGAATGGACTAAGATTTTACTCAACAGGATTCATGATGACTTATTCTGGATTGGTGAGGTCCCATTTCCTATTATAACTGACCTCATTCATGAAATGACTGCACTCTCCAAAGTTGGTCCTGTTCTTCCCACTGGAAAAGATGTAAAGAAGTAGGTTAAGTAGGATTTCTTATTTAGGAGTGATAGGTGTGGAATGACAGTTGATCCTATTATGGAGAAAGATATCAAACTCATCACTATGATCCTTGGTTACAAGTTTTAGCACACAAGCAGAGTTAATAGTGTATTTACAGCTATAGTTCTGGTAGCTATAAGGTAAGTAAAAGACAACACTCAATTAAATTTGTGTCAGATCTTGTGTGCATAGTTATAGGAGAACATTAGGGCTATAAGACATGACAAGAGAAAATTATTCAGATTTGGGTCTCTAATCATATACATGTACTTCCACATTGTTGGTAAGGTTTCTAACCTCTACCTAGACAGGATCAAACCTACTCTACCTCAAATTTTAGTGAAAGCAACATTTGAAAGCAGTATAAGGGATTACATGGATATGGAAATAAAGACATTCAAAATTAAGATGCAGAAAAGGTTCAGGATACCTGAGAACATAGTCAAAAAATACAAGGACACAATATGCTTCATGGTAGAAACAGACTGCATATGCATGGAAGTAGTTGAACCAAGAACCAAATGCATTCAACCACTTGGTTATGAATTAGAAGAATATATTTTGGAAGGATATGCACAAGTCCTTCTATCCGCGCCTAAAGATTAAAATGAGCCTAGATGGGGCACATACAAAGAAAAGACAAATCAAGTTGATTCTATCCTATACAGTACAGAGAATAAGAGGAAAGCATCAAGGATTACCTCTAACATTCTGAAAGTTCATGGTGTCACCCAAGAAAACCTAGATAAAGCTAGGGAAGTTAAAATTGCAAGAGAATTTAAGAAAACACCTATAGAAGTCAAATTAGAAAAATATGATGATATCCACAAGAAGAAAAAGAAGATGTCTGATGAGAGCACATCTACACCCTCTACTACTATTGACCTGGAATCCTCTCCACCTTCTGTGACAATCAAGATGAAAAGAAGAAGGAAGCAAGTTCCAACAAGCCACCCATCCTCAAGGAAAAAACAAAGCAAAGTAAAGAATACTCAAGCCCCTCCTGAGGTAGGATTCAAACCTAGTCTTGAAATCTTAAGGAACAAAATCATTAATGAAGGTTGACTAGATTCAATTGCAAATGTCTATGACAAGTATCAAGAGATAGATAAATCAGAAATACATTCTATGATTATCTCACATATGATCAAGTTGAAAATATCAGTTTTGGAGCTTAAGACAATCATTCCAGATAGATTATGGAACATACTTGACTTATTAAAAAGAAAAGCAATAGAAGAAGATATGAGGATTAGAGAAGAAACACTAGATAATCTTCTCCCTGTTTGATCACATAATGAGAAGGAAATACTATTAGATCTGGTAAAATCTCATCTAAGAACCAAAACAAGAACTCTTCACATTATGAATAAAGAGTATGAGTTAATTGGTAAAGAGATTGAAAAAGAATTCAAGAAAGTGTTTTTGGATAGACACATGTATCCATCAATGATGCCTACAACTAAACTGACTCCAATTCCTTCCAAACATGAAAAAGAATCAGAGATTCTTAATGTGCCTATGATAGGTCCACAGGATTCTGCACCCAATGTTCCATCACCCTCTGATACAGTCAAATATATAGATGAAACCATTATGATTAATGATGTTAAGATAACAATGAAAACTTCAGATAATGACTTGAACAAATTTGAAAAAGAATTTGTCAGCACTGAAGAAGCTAAGAAGTTATGCACTAATAATACCTCCTTGCAGCAAGATGAAGATCTTACTAAAGACTCAACAAATTTGAATAATGAGAAAGGTAATCAATCTAATGAACCACCCTCTATGGAGATCCTAGTGAAAAAGGAAAGTATGGATGTAAGTCAAAATTCTATATTCACTCCATCTATCAAACCATCAATATCATTGTTGTCAAGTTTGACCCCTAACTCAGTAAACCTAGATGCATGGGGAGAAGAAGACTTGATCAAAATAAGTGTATTATCCATGGAGAAAGTAAAAGAGAAACAAGTTATGAGAAATCCTCTCTTTCTTGAGTCAGTAAAATTTTTGAACAACCTAGTGCCAACAAAGAAAAAAGTGGCAGATATTCAATCAATTCATGATGTTGATAGCATCATGACAAGCTTCAAAGAAAACTTCACAAGTCTAGTAGAGTCAGCTACTAAAATTGTAGAAGACAAATACAAAAGGGAAAGGTTAGATGAACTATTAAATAACTTCTCATTAGATCTCAACTCATTAAAGATTGGTCAAGAAATTTTGAAAGAGTTAGCAACAAAAGGCATAAATGAGATAGCTAATTGTATGGATAGAGGCAAATTCACTTTTGAACACATCAAGGAGATTGAGGAAGCAGACATCTTGGTTGAAAATATAAGGAAATCAATTGAAACCTCTTCTGAAGACATCAATATCTGTAACAACATCTATAAAGGGAAGATAGATAAAATTGAGAAAGCCAAGATAGAGATAAACAAGATAAGGAACAGACAAACACAATTGAGAAATGCACTTGCGCCATCCTTAGCTGTACTAAATGAGAACATCAAATATATTGATGCAGCTATTGTCACATATGATCAAGGCCCCTACATGGATCTAATAAAAATGGAGAAGTTCACATATGCATTATGCGCACATCTTCAGACTGTTGATGCACTCAAGGCATTTTGGTAGCAAGAAATCAAGAATCTTCAGATTGCATACCCTAATGTGTACTCTGAGCAAGTACTTAGGGACTTTATTTTTTTCACCTTTGTCATTAATGTCAAAGGGGGACTAGAGTATATAAAGGAGTATGGTGTATAAAGCCAAAGGTATGATGTACAATAAACTTGCAATTTTTTGTGTTAAGTCAAAGTTTAGTAACTTGGCCACATTCCTTTGTTGTCATTAATGAAAAAGGGGGAGATTGTTGGCAAGTTGAAACTAGAGGGATTATATGACTATTTTTGTGTTTTCATTATGGCAACAAAGTCATATGAAGTTTTGGCAGTAAATTTACAAAATTTGAAGATAAAGATTTGGCTAAGTATAGAAAGCAGAACAAAACAGAGGTATATAATTGTTCAAAGCACCAGCGCACATGCGTATGATCGAGTTAGAGTATGTGACTTTGTACTTAAGATTTATGATATATTTTTATGCTTATTATATACATCCATGGTAATATATGATAGTACAAAGAAGTTATAGCAAGTTCAAGTGCCACTAGCAGTTCAACAAACAGTGCATGGAGCCGACTTTAGATTTTGATTAGCGTATATTATTTTATTTTTTAATGGCTATGCACCTATTTTAATATGTTTTTAATTATGTTATTAACACTCATGTAAATTAGTATGAGATAGGTCTCTTTAAGAGATTATAGCATCAGTGCATAAATGGAACTGATCAAAGAAAAGTGTCATAACAATAGTTCACCTTTTGGATATAGTGTGTATATGTTATCAAGAGGTTGTATCCTTATTCTTGCTGGGTAGTGAGCTCTAACAGTGAGCCATTTACCTTTAATAGGGTTTTGTAAAAGACTCCTAATAGGGTCATTGTACTAAGCATTGTAATGACTACTCCTAACAGGGCAAAGGAACTCTAACAAGTTCATAAGACTAGTACAATTATTTGTGGGTACTAATTCCCATCAGGGTTTTCCTCTAATCAAGGTTTCCCTGTAAACATATCTTGTGTTATGTGTCATTGTATTATACTTTATCTATTATCTATTTTGATTTAATTTTCAAGTTTCTCAAATAAATTAAATTGCCAAACATTGATTCACCCCCGCCCCCTCTTAGTGTTTCTAACACATTTGAGTAATGTTCAATGCCATATGTGAACCAGTGGGAGTTCTTGTTGATATTTGATACATTCTTATGGATCAATTTTTAAAAAATAAAAAGGTTTTTGTGAGAAAGATGCTGAAATGTACATATGAACATTATGTTGAAATGGTTGAAAGTTGATTTTTTAGTGGCTAAATATGCTAAAAGTTGAGCTTGCAGATGTTGGTGTTGCAAGGGAGGTTGTTCTTGTTACATTTCCTAGAGAATCTTAGGCCATGTGGATTCTGTAGAGAGTGTATTGATTTTTCTTCTTCAAGAAGTGTGGATGTGAGAGAAGTAGATGCCACAAATAGCAATGGTATGGAGAAAGTTAAGGATCTTCTAAAAAATGTTGCTTTGCTACCATCATTTTTACTTTTCAAGGTCTTCATTATTGATGAGTGCCACATGTTGGAATTTGAAACATGGGATACACTTCTAAATATTCTAGAAGAACCACATGGACATGTCATCTTCATTCTCATTACCACTGATTCTGATAAACTACCTTGTACCATACCATGCCATAATCCAAAAATAAAATATGTCAAAGTGGTAACTAGATTGCAGAAGCTTGCAATCCAAGAAAATTTGGAGGTTGATTCTTATGGATTGGATATGATAGCAGCTAAATCAAAAGGTTATCTTTGAGATGCCAAAACAATGCTTGATTAGCTAAGCTTGTTGGGACAAAGAATCACTCTCTCCCTGGTGCACGATCTTGTGGGAGTAGTTTTAGATGATAAATTGATAGATTTGTTAGAATTGGCCTTGTTAGATGACACAGCCAGAATTGTAAGAAGGACCAGGATTTGATTGATTCTGATATTGAACCAATGACTTTAATGTCCCAATTAGCTACTCTCATCATGGATATTCTTGCTTGTATCTACAAGTTTGGAGATATTAAGTGCAAGGGAATATTCTTTCATAGGCATGCTTTAAAAGAAGAGGAGTTAGAGAAACTAAGAAGGGCCTTGAAAAATATTTCTGAAGCAGAAAAATAGTTGAGAGTTTCAAATGACTAGACAACATGGATGGCAGTAGCTCTTCTCTAGTTTGGTTCTTGACAGTCTCTTCTGGTTCCCACATCTGCTGGTACTAGTGCCACACAAAGTCCTATAGCCTTAAAAGAAATGAATAATTATGGACTATTGTATAGTGGTTCATCATTGTGGAAACTTTTAAATAATAAAAATATATTTAAACTATCACAAGAGCTCTCAGATTTGATGGCTATACCAAAGTCTAGGGTAGGGAATGGAAATGGAAGTTTGAGTCAAGGGAACATCATGTTTTTTAATGAGTCAAATAAAGGAATACCAGTGTCCAAGATCAAGGCACAAATTCATTCGTTTAGTTGTTCACTTGGGCTGGGTCATTAAAGGAGGAGTTTAAACTTTAAATTGCATTGTGTAGGTGAAAACCAATGAAAAGGCTAGTGTTGCAAGACTTATTAAGTCTATGTAGAGTTACAATGGGGAACACATGCCAAACATAGAGGAGACAAATAAATAAAATCTGTGCAAATAACCAAATGGCCAACGCGTGAGGAAGAGCAATGCAAAATGGAGGAGTTGCATAGTATATTGGTGCAGGATGTGCAAGCCATTAGAGGAGACACCTACGCATGGCATGGAGGAAGTTTGCAGTAAAAGCCCATGTAGTTATACTACCCAAATTACCAAGAAATGGCTATGTAATGTCATATGAAAGGCTTGCGCAACTATATGCAAAAGCCCACCCATTTAACATGTGGAATTCTACGAAACAAACATGGTAAAGATATTGCTTGTAGTTTGGGATAAATGCTTGTGTAGGTTGAAATTTTTTTAAGAAGCCTTAGACCTTAGTCCCACATTGACATTTGAGATTTTAGTTGAAGAATTCCTATATGTCAATGCTTCTATCCTAATTTGAAGAAAGAACCAAGAGACCCACTGGCAGGCCCCTTGACTAGAGGTAGTCATGGCGCTAGTGAGCCCCATTATTTTGAGACAGAATACACAAAAAAAAAAAAAAAAACTCAAAAGGTTTAGTCCCACATTGAGTAGGGAATGGACTTCAGTCATGTTTAAAAGGTAAAAGGTATAGTATGAAGTTTGAAGACGAAGCCCAGAGGCTCTGTATGCATGTGCAAGGTGTGCCTCAAAAACTAAAAAATATGCCAGTGATTACAGAGGAAAAAAAACCAAAATTTTAGCAGGACCCAAAGAGATGATGTGGCAGGTGAGTTGGCAGAAAAGGCTACAAGTTGGTGTGCAGATCCCGAGGTGATCAAGATCAATGGCTCGCTTAATGGCTTGAAGAGAAATTTGCAGGGATGATAAGTATAAGCCATTAAGCCGTTGTGACACATGGAGATGAAGACAGCTAGGCCGACAATGGGGCATCTAAGTGGAGGCGACGTCGAAACATGATGGAGAGGCCTGTTAGATGGACACAGATTCTGAGGTGACAAGATCGACGGTTGGCTTAATGACTTAGAGGGAAAGATGCAAGGAGGTTAATGTATAAGCCACTAAGCCATTGCGCCATGTGGTACCCCAGACATGTGGAGGGACTGGTGCAGTGCAAAGGTGGAAACACATAGCCAGTAAGAGGGTGTCATGTGGCAAATTCTGGTGAAATATGGTGAAAATGTAGAAAATAGTGGCGAAAGGTGGAATAAAGGGCATAAAAAAGGGAATAAAAAGGGCATAATATAAAGATTAAAATGCAGATTGCATGGGAGTATAAGGTAAAATAAAAATAGAAATTACAATGCTCTTATATAGTATGAAGATTAAAGTTTCTTAATGTGAAAAGATTAAATAAAAGGTAAGGCACACTGCGCACAAACAAAGATAAAGGTGAAAATTAAAGTGGAGATAAAAATAAACAAGGTAACTTGTTGTGTACAAGTATATTTAAAATGCAAGAAAATTATTAAATCTACAGAGGAAGACTATAGAAATAAAATGCATAGAAATATGAAACATTAATCTATACAAAAGACATATTTTAGAAATATTAAAATATGCTTGCCTTAAGACATGAAGAGGATTTCTCAGGAAAAGTTTGATGATTTTCAAATGAAAAACAAAGGAGATATTTTTGCAAATAAAATCAGATTTTTAGTTGAAGAAGAGTTCAGTTTTGGAGATATTTATGGGGAACAACTAGGTGTTAGTTAGGTTGAAATTGTTTTTTCATTTCTCCTATATCTGTCTTTTTCTCCATTATAACGTGGATGTTTAATTTTACACTACCAGGTAGTATTTTGGCTTTTGAGTCTTATTTTCTGAGTACTTTATCTAAAAATATACAAAATCATATGATTTTTCAATAAAGAACAATGGAATCCCTATCGATTATTCGTCGATGTCTTTGTATGTATTATTGTAAATCTTGTGTGTTAATTTGTAAGGCAATTTAATATGCTAGTTACAAGGTAACTATGAGCTTTTTTTTGAGTTTCTTTCATGGAGAGATTAATTCTTAGAGGCAAAATCTGAGGGTTTAATATTTGCATACAAATTTTATGTCTGGGCATTGGCTTGAGAAGAGTGATTTGTAAGGCACTTCACTTGGTTTCTGTGTGTTTGGAGTTAGAGGGTTTTTTGCAGATGTGTATTCACTTGAATTTGTTTCCCAATAGATAAGGCACTGGTCCTTTCTTGTCTTGCAATTTTCATCATCAATACATTAAATCAATTCACCTTTTACTTTATGTTGAAGAGCATACATGTCATGTCTTATTTTGTAGAATGCAAGCTCTTTTGGTGATTCTTTGAAGAAGTGAATCCATAGGTTAGCCTGCCTCAACTTAGAGCTCAAAGAGAAGAAGGATCTAATCCTTATTGTAACATTGACCATTTCCCTAGTTCTTAGAACACTTATGCAAGTGGGATCTTGTAAAATATTTGTTGAGTCTTGGATTCCCAATTTATACACATCTAAAAACTATCCATGGTTGCATCTACATAATGGGGTTCAACTAGAGAGTGCTTATTTATGTTGATATTGGTTATGTTTTAGGGGCACCCACTTGAGTGTGTGGAGCTCAAAGTAGAAGGAGGATCAAATCCTCATCAATTAGCCTTTTATTTCCCCTTAGTTTATACGAATAAGTAGATTCATGTGAGTTGGAAAAATATCCCCAAGTCTGGTTCAAATATTCTCTTCTAGAACTGAGGGATACAAGAAAAAATGCTAACACTCCACATGTTGAAAACATATGATTCTTCCTTCTGACCTATCCTCCTTCATCCAAAATTTGTTTTGCACATTCACATTTCTTATCTATAAAAAAACAATATGTCCATGTCCCTCATTTGGAAATTATCTAATTTCCTTCTGATGTGTCCCTTTGTTTCCACTTTCACCTCCCCAAAATATCTCAATTTTCCAAATATCTTCCCCAATTTCAAAGAACAAAATCTAATCTCATTTCCCATGCATCCTCTCCAATAGAATTGAGGCTTTCACTACTTTGTTTGCATGTTCTATGCAATATTTAATAGCTTGTGCAGTCTTGAATAGTATTTATTTAATACTAAAGTCAACTATTCACTTTTGAAGTATTTAATTTCCTTCCTACATTACTTGTGCAAGAAGATATTAATTTAATTTTTATTTCATACTTTTATAATCTTATATTTTTGTGTTTAGATTAATATCTCTGCATGGGTGCCCTTTTATCTTGCTACCTATCACACCCTTATTGGTTTAGAGAAACCACTTGTCAGCCATTGGGTGTCTCATCTAGCCTTTCTTCTACCTTGTCAGCATAACACATGTCACTCAGGAATGATCCCATGATGGGTAATGGCTGAGCACCTTTCAGATCAAGGGATCACACCTACCATCAAATTGCACCTTGGGATCCATGCACCACCAAAGGCTCCTCTAGTACAAATATTCCACATCACCCTCCACCTGGGCCCATCCTACTATTGGCAAGCCATATTTTTCTCAGGTGTGATGCCACAATGACATCCTCCATGCAACTTATGGTTTGCAGGATCATGTCTGCCATTCAATTTTCTACATCAGGTTCCATGTATATTTGAAATTTTTTGCTGCCAAATTTCATGCCACCTCACCTCTCACCTCACACATGGTCCCACAAAATTTACTTACCTTCAAACCAAGTGCAATGACCCACCGACCAAGCACATCCTCATAGGCTATCTTACCTCTTCTTCATATTAGTATGCAAGCACTTTTCTATTTAAACACTTGACAAATACTTCCCAAAATGCATGTGGGATATTAGTTTTTTTTCCAACAAACTACCCTACAAGCTAAAATGTACTTACCTTCCCTCTGGTTAGCACATCCTCCAATCAATCTTTCCAACAAGATCTTGGCTCTTTATTCGTATTAGATGCAAAGCCTTTGCATATAAATACACTTTCAAAATTAATCCTACAATGCATGTGGGATATATGGTCTTAAGAACTATTTGCAAAAAGAAGCTATATCGTGCTTGTATTTTCTTGGAAGTTACTCAATTGGTATTGGTAAAGTGTACATTGGACGGTTTTGGGGAATTTAGCCTTACACCTACCAATTGCATTTTCTTTGAATGTTCCTAAGATCCTTATCACCATTGGTGCACATGGATTAAGAAAACATACTATGTTACTATGCAGCCTTTGCTTGCAAAACTCACGCCCTGTGATATAAAAAACATCTTCACCAAATCCATCAATCATCACAAACCATGTTGACCAATATAAATCTAAGGGATCACATTGCTTGTATGCATAACCTGCCAATACACCGGTGATTTGTACTCAAGAAAGTTTCTCAATTAATTAAAAATCCACACCTTGCAAAATTTCATCTAAATAGTTCACGAGCCCTAATACCTTGTTTGTTGCAAATTGTATAGTGTCAGGGAAAGGTGTCTAGGGAGATGGTTTAATGATATGATTTCAATGCTATTTATTGGCATATATGGAGAAGAGAGGAAGTAGAGTCACCATTTTGTTGGTGTTTTAAAATGATTTTACGCTTTCCAAGCTACCAATATACCTATAGATAGATTTTAAAGAGTTGTTAGTTCCAAATATAGGGAAATCTTAGGTAATTGGACCAACTATAGGGACAAGACTGCCCTTTGTGATTCTGGCTCTAAAATACCAAGGTAGGTGTACCTAGTCCAACTCAATATACATTGCATTACAACTTTGCCTCGATTGATAACAATAGAAAATGATAAGAGAGTGTTGAAAGGTAACCAATCATTCGTGGATCCTCAATTACCATGAAGAACACACACATACAACCATAAAACTTAAAAGTATTTGAAATGATTTTGATTTAAATTTGGGTAGAATATAGCAAACCTAACCATACATGCATCACTATAAAAAAAAATACTGACCAGTGTCGGCAATACTTTAATGCATATGCCAAATATAGAAACCAACTACTGTCAGAGATTCAAAGCCATAAACACAAATAACCCAGACCAATACTTCTTACAGAATCCATGTACACACCAGATGAACCTATGTCTTATCCATAACATAATTTAATTTGATCCTTGACCAAAACTAAGGAATAACAACATATACAGAGATAAACTCTATGAAATGAATAAGAAAACTCACAACTCAAAAAGTAAACACAAAGGAGAGATCTAAATCTAGAATTTTTGTATTAAATATGAAGAATCATGATTTTGTATACAAATTGATTCAAAATACACCACATCTATAATAGCCAAAGACCAGAGAATTTTAATTTTATTTTAACACAGTCTCATACAATTTTCTATATTCCTATGGAACCAAAAGAATTGGAACCTTCGAAATAGATCCAAGTAAAATGGAACCTCTGGAAAAACCAGAAAAATATTAACCTCCATACAATGAAAGAAGAAAAGATATATAGAGAAGAAAAGAAGATTCCATATTATGCTTGATGTTTCCACTTGTCTCTTTTCATTCCAATTCGGATTGGTTCAATATTCTCCTTCCTCCACATGTTGAAAACATACGATTCTTCCTTGTGACCTATCCTCTTTCATCCAAAATTTGTTTTTCACAATCACTTTGCTTATCCAACTAAAAAACAATATCTCCCTATGCCTCATTTGGAAATTATCTAATTTTCCTCTTATGTGTTCCTTTGTTTCCACTTTCACCTCCCCAAAATATATGATTTTTCCAAATATTCTGCCCAAATTTAAATCAAAATCATTTCAAATCCTTTTAAGTTCTATGGTTGTATGTGTGTGTTCTTTTTGGTAATTGAGGTTCCATGAATGATTGGTTATCATTCAACACTCTCTTATCATTTTCTATTATTTTCAATCCAGACAAAGTCATAAAGCATTGCATATTGAGCTAGATTAGGTACACCCTTCTGGAAAGTTGAATTTACTATGTATATATGACTAGCTTTGTGTTGTCATTATGGCAACAAATTCATATGGAGTTTTGACAATTAGCTCATAAACTTTGAAGATAATAATTTGGCTAAGTATAGAAGAAAATGTAGACATAGATATACTCGTTGATCAGAGCACTAGAGCATGTGAGTATGATCAAGTCATGGTATGCACCTTTGGATATAAGCTTTTGGATACATTGTTGTGCTAAGTATATATGCGCATGTTCAGATATGTCAGTATGGTGAAGTTACAACAAGTCGAAGTGTCAATAGCAGTTCAGCAGAACAAAGCATGGAGCCGACTACAGTTTTTGATTAGCATGTATTAATTTATTTTGTAATAGCTATGCACCTATTATAACATTTTTCTAATCATGCTATTATCATTCATGTAAACACGCTTGAGCCAATTAATTTGGAAGCATTGTGTATGTTGACTTTAGGCTGACTCAGTCTTAGTTTCGGTCACGTCTATTAAGGCATGTATATATACTTGACATGCATTTTTGTATTGATGTGATGGATGTGTGAAAGATAGAAGAAGATATATATAGAAGAGAAGTATGTATTCAATTATTATGAGATAGAGCTCTACTAGAGGTTAGAGCATTAGTGCACAAAAGGAACTGATCAAACAATAGCGTCATAAGTAGTAGTTCACCTTCCATATATTGTATCTATATGTTATCAGAAGGTTGTAGCCTTCTTCTTATTGAGTAGTGAGCTCTAGTCATGTGTCATCCACCTTTAACAAGGTTTGTAAGACTCCTAATAGAGTCATTATACTGAACATTGTAATGACTACTCCTAACAGGGCAAAGGAACTCTAACAAGTTCATAAGACTAGTGCAATTATTTTTGGATAGTAATTCCCACCAGGGTTTTCCTTTGGCCAAGGTTTACCCGTAAACATATCTTGTGTTATGTGTTATGGTTCATGTGCTTTGATTATAAATTTTGTTATCTATTCTATTATGCTAAGTTTCAAGTTGCTAAAATATTATTAATTGTTGAACACTGATTCACCCCCCCCTCTTAGTGTTCACATTCTTAATAATTGGTATTAGAGCTCAGGTCCTCTAAGGGAAGTTTAACCACTTGAGGAGATCATGGATTCAGCAAAAGTGAAACATCTAAAAAAAAAATCTTGAAGCAGCTCTTGAAGATCTTGACAGATCTAAAAAATAAAATGAAGAACTAAAATTGAAAGTTAATGGCTCACAAGTATATATCAAGAAAATGAGAAAAGATTTGAAATATTTTTCTACAAATGATTTGGGAAAATTAGTCAAAAATATGAATGAAGAAAACGTGTCTCTAAAGGATCAGATTGAATATTTGAATGAACAGATAACTGAAAGCCAGACCTCTCTTGAAGAAAAGAATAAAGAAAACAAACAATTAGATGAAGAACTTATGCAAGAAAACCTGAAAAATCTTAGATTTGGAGAACATCAAGAAGAAGATAGAATCTAAGTTGATAGAAGTCAATGATTGTATTGACAAATTATGCACAAGTTGTGATCTAATATAATCATAGATTTATTCACAGAAGATAAGAGGTGATACCACTGGTATTGGATACAATGAAGCACAAATTCAAATCAATACAATGCAAGAAAAAAGAAAGCATAAGAAGAATCTACAGAAGCTAAGAAGACTAAAAATCACACTGAAGCATAACCACCTAGAGATGAATGCAAGCCAGTCAACCAAACTTGTTATGCCTGTAACAAGAAAGGAGATATAGAAAGAGATTGTAAAGAGGTAAGACCTTTCAATGGATATTGTTATTCATGCAATAAATTTGGTCATAGAGATATACATTGTAGATAAAATCAAATAAGTCAGACATAGAAAAATCAAAGAAGTCAGAATTAGTACAATTAGAGAAATCAACCACAACAAAGTTCTCATAACATTACATGTCAGATATGAAATTAAAATGGACACACAGCTAAATAGTGCAACATGGTAACTCATATCAACAAGCCTCTAGTCATTTGTTACTCTTGTAACAAGGTTGGACACATCTCAAAGTTTTGCAGATCTAGAGCGCAAAAACAAGAAAGACCTAGTAAGTCTCAAGGGTCACTATTTGAAGAATCTAGAGAAGTTAAGTTTGTGAAAGCCACACAAGATACAAGAAAGATTTGGATGGATGTAAAGAAGGATAATGGTATTGATAAAGTGGTAGATGCATCCTTATTGGATGCACCTTCTACTTCTAGATAAATGACCCTCATGGTCATAGGGGAGCTAGATTAGCTTTGAACCCCTCCATGGCTAGTATACTCACCTCTGAGTATGTGCCTATGGTTTTTTGTACTTCATTATAATTTGGAGCATCATGCAAGAGCACACATTTTTTTATTACAGCAGGAACTAAGTTTGGAATTCACAGTTGAAACCTGTGCTATGGCAGCGAGCATTAATTGCACAAATTTATATTATAGGTCACCAAAGATCTATTATCTTGAATTCTACATTTAAGATCGAGCATTTTAAGAGCACAAGATATTTAAGCATCTCAGTGTTGAAGTATTTCCAGTATTTAATTGACAAAGATAATTGAAGTTGTAACGGAACCCTAGCTCAAACGCATCATTTCTGAATTTCCTTGGAACCCTATTTTAGAAATCAACAAGTAATGGAAACTCCAGTAGTCTTTGACATCACTGAAAAGAAGAGATATGTGTTTAAAAATTATCCATTCAAGTAAGTGTTAGATGATGTTGAAGGGGCATTTTCCAAGACTCTATTAGGAGTCGTGCATGTCAAAGATATTTGTGCTTACATTTACTATAAGAAGGAGTCTATAGGTGAAGATAGCATAATGTCACTTATGGAATCTATGATTAACCCTAATTGTTCATTCAACAATGATTTCTCACATCTTTCAAGATAACCCTATTATTGAGTATATGAATGCACATGAGTTTTATGAATCAAAATGGATTAATATTTTACTCAGTAGGATTCATGATGATCTATTTTGGATCGGTGTATTCGCTGTTCACATTACAACTGATCTTATTCAAGAGATGACTAGAATCTCTAAAAATGGTCCCCTTCTTCCCACAGGAAAAGATATCAAGAAACAAGTTGAGAAGGCATGTGAGTCTAGGAGTAATAAGCGTGACATGACTATTGAGTTGATAGAAGAAAAATACATTAAATTCATTGCTATGACAATTGGATACAAATTTCAGCACACAAGAAGATAAAACAATGTATCTGTAGCTATAGTTCTTATAGCCATAAGGATAATGAAATATAACACTCACTACAACCTTTGTGAGATCTTGCATGCACAGTTGATAGAGAACATTAGAGCTATAAAACATGACAAAAGAAAAATATTTAGATTTGGTTCTTTAATCATATACATGTACTTTCACATTGTTGGTAAGGTTTCTAACCTTTACCTAGATAGAAATAAACCTACATTATTTCATTGAAAGCTACATATGAAAGAACTCTTAAGGATCATATGGATATGGAGATCAAGACATTTAGAATTAAGATGCAAAAAAGGTTCAGAATACCTGAGAACATAGTTAAAAAATATAAGGATACTATATGTTTTATGGTGGAAACATATTCTACATGCATGGAATAATTTAAGCCTAAACTAAATGGATTCATCCACTTGGTTATGAGGTAGAGGAACATATTCTGGAAGGATATGAATAAGTCCTTCTATCTACACCTAAAGATCCAAATGAGCATAGATGGGGCACATATAGAGAAAAGACAAGTCAAGTTGATTTTTTCTTGTACAGTGCAAAAAATAAGAGGAAAGCATCAAGGATTACCTCTAATATTCTAAAAATTCATGGTATCACCCAAGAAGACCTAGAAAAAGAAAGGGAAGCTAAAATTGCTAAGGAACTTTAGAGAACACCTGCAGAAGTCAAGACTAAAAAATCTGATGATATTCAAAAGAGAAAAAAGAATAAGTCTAGAGAGAGAACCTCTGCACCCTCGACCATAATTGAGTTGGAGTCCTCTCCACCCTTTGTGCCAAGAAAGATGACTAGAAGAAGGAAGAAAATATGCACAAGCCACCTATCCTCAAGGACAACTCAAAGAAAAGTAAAGAATACTCAAGCACCTCTTGAGGTAGGATTCATACCTAGTTTGGAAGTATTGAGATCCATAATTATTGATGAAGGTAGATTAGATTCAATTGCAAATTTTTATGATAAGTATCAAGTGATTGATAAATCATAAATAGATTCTATTATTATCACACATATGATTAAGTTAAAAAGGTCATTTTTGGAACTTAAGACAATTATCCCAGATAAAATATGGAACATACTTGACTCATTGAAAATACAAGCTTTAGAAGAGGATATGAGCATTAGAGAGAAGACATTAGGTGACCTCCTTACTATTTGTTCACTTGATGAGAAATTGATAATGTTGGATTTGGTAAAGCCTCATCTGAGATCTAAGACCAGAAATCTACACATAATGAATAAAGAGTATGAGTTGGTTGCAAAGGAGACTAAGAAATAATTTGAGAAAGTGTATTTGGATAGACACATGTACCCTTCAACTGCGCATGTAAAAAATGCTACTTCAGTTCCCTCCAAACAAAGAAAAGAATCTGAGATTCCTAATGTGCCTATTACAAGTCCATAGGATTTTGTGCCTAAATTTTCATCACCCTCTAATATAGTTAATGATACAAATGAAACTATTATGATTAATGATGTTGAGATAACCATGGAAACATCTGATATTGAATTAGATAAGTTTGAAGAAGCCTTGGTGAGTACTGTAGAAGATGAGATTTTATGCATTAATAAAGCCTCTTTGCAAGAAGATGAAGTCCCAACTAATGACAGCTCAGGACAGGTAATTGGAGAAGAATATAAATCTAATGTGTCACCATCTATTGAGATCCCAATGAAGAGTGAATGTATGAATGTGTTAGGGATTTTTCTTGTATAAATCACAGTACTTGAAATGACTACTTGAACACTATGCCTTCTAATACTAATTTAGATACAAGGAAATCCTAATTGCTAAGGATTGGATAAGATCCTTCTTCATTTTTGAGTTTCACAAATACTCTGGCGGGTTTTACCTCTTTATGATTACTAATTACACAGTATATATTAATGTGGACACAGATTTTCTATGTATCTCTGTTAAACCAACTTATGAAACACTTTGCAAATGACCAAGCATAACCAAATGCAAAACTTAACCATACAAACTGTGATTGTAAATATAGCATAAATCAGTAATACAAGGATTTTCATCCTTTTTCCTTTTAAGGAGGGATAACCTAGTTGATTCACTCTCTAAGGAATCACTAAAATGGACACTATCCTACTATTATGAGTCCCTAATGAGTTTAGCTCATTTGTTCTAAGTAACAGAATTATATTTAATTGAAATGATTTTGATATTGGATGAAGAACAAACTACAAACTATACTCTAGACCAGTGCCTATCCCTTGGGAAAAGAGTCAATGAAAACATGAATCAGTAGCAATAAACCAATAGAGATACTATAGAGTGCCTTACAAACTACATGTAGCTGAGATAGAGTGCCTTACAAACTATCCTCTCATATACATACATCTACATCAAATCCTTATCACAACGCTTTGCTCTCTAAAATCATCTATGAAACTTAGTACTCTCCTTGAAAGGAACTCATAAATAATTAGACAAACTACCTTGTAGCAGGTGTATTTCAAATGCCTTACAAGAGAAACACACTAGAGCACAAACAAAATGCAAAGAGACAAGATAATATGAAATAGGGAAAACTATATTGTATTCTATTAATGGATTCAGTTTCAACACATCCAGAAAATAAGCCTTTAGAATATACAAGGAAATAAAAGTATAACTTACAATAAAAATTTATTAGACCAATAGGGACCTGCTCTGGGCATCTGCAAGAAAAAACTAGAATAGAGCAGAGGAAATGAACCATTACAACTGAGAAAAGAAGAAGATATATAGAAGAGAAGAAACCCTAAAAACTATGTCTGGTAAACACTTGTCCTTCTCTCAAATCTGATTTGCACTCATTCCTTCTTTTCCAAAAATCTGATCCTTCTCGGTGACTTCAAAAATCTGATTTTACTTGCATTCCAAGTCTTCAAAATATCTGATTGATTTAATCAATTTTTAACTCCACTTTTCTTTTTAAAATCTGATTTTATCCTCATTATAACTCTTTCATTCTACCACTGAGAAGCTTTCCAAATCTAATATTAATCTGAGAAAATCTGATTTCATTCTTCTTCAATAAATCTCCAAGAAAGCAAATACTAATTTGATTTTGCAAATAAAATATATGTATTTTATCTCTTCTTTCTGTGCAAATCTGATCTCCATAATCTAATCTCCATTCTATCCAAATTTTCCATTATTCTACAAAAAATTTAATTTCCTCTATGTTGAAAATTCTTCCCAGAATGTTCCTTTTCAAATCTGAAAATAAAATACATTTTCCAGAAACTATACCTTTTCCTATGTTTAACTCTGCATATAACTTTAATTTTTCTATTTAATATAGTTTCTATGTACTTTAGCCTTCAATTTTCCTTTAATATTCTTCTTTGATTTTTACTTTAAACTATAGAAAATTCTTTTAATTTTGTGCACTTTAACTCTGTGTATTGAAATTTTCCATTTTCCTCAATTTTTCGCATATTATGCCTAGATTCCATGAGATTTTGACACTTGTCACATGCTGATTTGCTGCTCTAAATTGGCCTTCTAACTCACCTTTTAACCCTAGTCATCTTTTCCTCTTTGTCTCTAAGTCTCTGAATAATTCCTTTAACCTTGAGTCTATCTGGAGACTTGGAGACTAACTTAGTCTCTAAGTCTCTAGATCCTTTTGCTAACCATGAGCTTGTTGGGAGACTTGGAGACTAGCTTAGTTTCTAAGTCTCTAGATATTTACATAACCACACCTTAACTGCACTTTAACCATGATCAACCTTTTTCTCATTGTCTCTGAGTCTCTGAAAGATTTCTTTAACCTCAGTTAGATCTGGAGACTTGGAGACAAGCTTTAGTCTCTAAGTCTCTAGATGATTTTCTCAACCATGGGTTTGATTTGGAGACTTGAAGACTTGGAGACATGGAGACTAACTTAAATCAACCATTAACCATGCCTTAACTATGGTTACTTTGCACAATGTAGTCTCTAAGTCTCATAAACTTTTTGTTAATCATGGTTCGATCTGGAGACTTGGAGACTACCTTTAGTCTCTAAGTCTCTGAATGAACTTAACTTGAGTCCACCTTAACCATGCCTTGACTGTGGTTAACTTGGATAGTGTAGTCTTTAAGTCTCTAAATGATTTCACCAACTATGGTTAGACTTGGAGATTACCTTTAGTCTCTAAGTCTCTAGATGATTTTCTTAGCTTTGGAGACTTGGAGACTTGGAGACAAGGAGACTAACTTTATGTATTTTTATTCCAAAATTATGGGGCCCACTAGAATTTTGAAATTTTAACCAAGAGACCCACCAAATGGCCTCTTGATTCTTTCTTCAAATTATATACTAAGTGTTGGAGCATATAAATGTTAAAAACTTTCACAACCCCATGCATGTGGGATATATCTCTATGCATTTTTGAAACTTTGCTATTGCTGCCAATACTCAGAGAGCCTTAACTTTTACATTTCAACTTTGATTTGTCTCAAATTTGTACTGTAGATTTCTGGCATAGTCATTTCAAACATATCCAAAATTGAGCCAAACCCAGATCGTAGTGTTTGAGATATGATCACAAACGTGGTTGGCTGTGCACTTGCATTTTTAGATTTTCAAAAGTTTCCTCCAAATGTTGCTCATTAATGGCTAACTTTTCTTGCTAATGGAAATCATAACTACCCTCCAGAGGTCTGGGCTCCCCTTGCCATGGTTTCATTTTTCCCTTTTATAACTTAAAATTTTAAAAAAACCTCTGCTTTGTACTGCCAAATTGCACAAATTGTCTTCAAATTTTGATTCACAAACTAATCAAAAAGAGCCCCCATAATTTGAACCTCTGGAATTTGATTCACCTTTACACATGGAACATGAATCTTCAATTATCTTGCACTGAAGGTGAACTGATCTATCGGTATCAATTTTCAAAGTTAGCATCTTACAATTTTCTTGATTTTGCACTCTGCAAATATGCATAAATTGGATTTGGAATCAAGTTGAGAAAGTGAACAACTAGATTGGTATGAGTCTGAAACTCTTCAAATGGGTACACTTTCATTTTTTCAACATGGAGGAACATTAAAATATGCAGGGCATTCAACTGGGTACAACTTGCAGAAGCTCAAAGTAGGCTATTCAGATATTTAGACATGACAGAGAAACAAGATAGTTCTGTAGGACCAACTTTGGGGAGACTGAAAACTTATCAAATGGACTCAAAATGACTTAGGATATAAAAAATAAGCTCTTTGATATACATTTTAAACACTCCCAAAGTGGAGAACTATGAAACTCAATAGGGTGCAAGTTATTCATATGCAAAGTAGGCTAGTTACAACAATTTGACACTATAAGCAACATATGCAAAAATGACAAGTGCTCAAAACAAGACATCACTAAATGACTCAAAACTTGAATCTGGCGATCTAGGATGTCTTCTTATGTCTAAACAAGAGTGATGAAGACCTGATATGCATGAAAATATTTGGAATTGCATTTGGGCAAAAAGGCTCAAAAGTTCTTATAAGGGGCCAAAATGCAAATTTTTTAACAAGGTACTAAAAAAACTTATATTTTTGAGTACCAACAATGGCTCTGACTATGGACGCGTGCCCCATGCGGGCTGTTAGGGATTTTTATTGTATGAACCAAAGTGATTGAAATGACTACTTGAACACCATGCTTTCTAATACTGATTCAGGAACAAGAAAAGCCTAATTGCTAAGGACTGGATAAGGTCCTTCTTCGTTTTTGAGCTCCACATATACTCAGGCAGGTTTTACCTCTTATGATTGCTGTTTACACAGTATTTTATAATGTGGACACTAATTTTCTATGTACCTTTGTGAAACCAACTTATAAATCACCTTGCAAATGACCAAGCATAATCAGATACAAGATTTAACCATACAAACCATAGTCTTAAATATAGCAGAAACCAGTGATATAAAGATTTTTATCCTTCTTCCTTTTCTTATAGGAGGGACAACCTAATGTATTCACTCTTCAAGGAATCAATAATATGGACACTGTCCTACTGACATAGGTCCTTATTAAGTTTAGTATGTTTGTTCTTAGTAACAAAGTATTTTGATTGAATTGGTTTTGATATTTTGGAATAGCTTAGACAAAGATAGATTATCAAACTATTTTTTGGACCAGTGCCTATCCTTTGGGCTATAGAGTCAAATAAGATAAGATCTTATAGAAATAAAATACAGTAAGCTACCTTACAACCCACATGCAATTCAGATAAGTTGCCTTACAAGTTACCCTGTCACCTCAAAACTATTGTATCAAATCCTTATACAAAGCAATATGCTCCTTGAAACTACTCACAAAATTTAGTTATTTCCTTAAAAGAAACTTGCAAGTAATCAGATAGTTACAAAATAACCAAAATATTTCAGAATACCTTGTAAGCTTAACATAAAAGAGCATACACAGAGAATAAAGAGACAACAATGGAAGAGAGTAAAATTGCACCGTATATTATTTATATGATCCAGCCTTCCATACATGAAAGATTATACAACTTCAGAAGATAGACAGAAGTTCAGAAAATCTGAATTCTGCAATATATTATCTCTTGCTTAAAACATTCCAACATCAAAAGACCCTTTACAATTACAACTCTTTTGCTATATATAGGTTTTTGACCATCTTGGAATCCCTTAAGGATGCAACAAGCTTTGGATGGTCATAGAAAACCTAACCCTAAAGTTAAAAGAGAGACAAAAAGAAAGAGAGAGAAGCAGCGGTGAAAGGACCAAGTCAAAAAGATAGAAACAGATATTTCTTGTTCTTCTCCCGATCTGGCGACTGCAATCAGATTTGTAGATGATAGCTGGTAGTATTTATGTTGAGTCTGGATAGTTGTGCTTGCCTATTCACCTACATTCTCTTTTTGTAATAACTGTCCCTCTTGTCTTGAACAATGCAGTGCCAAGTGTTCACCTTACTCATCATCCAAAATTTCTTCTTCAACTACAGGCTTCTTTTTCTTTAGTGTAGTCATAACTTCCCAAACCTTTACTTCATCATCTGATGGCCACTTGAAGTCCTGAGTACTCTGTACTGGCACCTTTTGCCTATCCCATCTAGCATCAGTGATGTTTTTGACATCAAGTAGGAACTTGTTGATATCAGTCTCTGCTTTAAAGGCTTCATCCAATATTTTATTGAATCCTTCTATATCAACATATTCCCCCAAGAGAAATGCCTCTTCACTAGGCATCTTTCTATCAAATTCACTCTTCCAGGCATCTATAGCCTTTACTTGGTCATCATCTCCCCTTAGGGAGGGAACAAACTTATTGAAATCATTTTAAAAGAGGCTCAATTTAACCTCTATCTGATTTAATTTTCCTTTAAAGAATGAGAGAGAAATATTGACTCTTTTGATCTCATCTCCCACTTCAGTTACTATTTCAGGGAAATCTGGTCTTATGTCTTGTAAAGATGACAATTTTTCAAATAAAATTGCCCTAGAAGACCATTTAGTAAAGTAAGGGTTTAGAATGGCAAGGTACCCCATTACCTCAGTATGCAAAGATGGCAACTTATTGTATGTATTGACTACAACATCAGTTTTATCTTTTAGAATCTCAATCCTATGTTTTAGTATGCATTTCAATTCCTTCAAAGATATTGCATTTCCCTTTTCTTCATCCACCTTTTGTTCCACAGCCTCCTCTGATTTAGGCTTATCTTCAATTTGCATTGGTGGTGGTTGTGCAGGTACATATACCACCTCAAGCTTTGCCTCCAATTCATCTGTCAATGTCTTTATCAGCCGATATTGCTGGTATAGTTGTATGTGGCACATATCTCTATCCTTAGACAATGCACTTGTTTCTTCCAAAAAAGTACTGTACCTCTCAGACAATTGTTTGGTCTTGTCTTCATTCAGTTGAGCCCAGTGTGTCATAATTTGGGAGATTTCTAAGTCCCCTGTATTTTGTACAGACCACACCATTTGATTACCCACCATATTTTCTTTAATATTCACTAATTGGGGCTTTTGGTCTTTTGGGCTTAGGCTCCACATTGCAAAAGCCTGAGATTTTGGGCTATACCCAAATCCTTTTATCATATCTCCCATCTGGACCTCACTAGCCATTTTGAGATCTGGCTGTTTTCTAATTTGGTCTATGATGAAGGAAGATGCCAAATCCCATCCCTCAGCCAATAATATTCCACTTCCCAGCACCATCTTCCTGGCATCCTCGGGTGAAATATCCTCATTCTTAGGATCATAATTCTGTAAAGCCACTAGGGCTTCATTTGTTATTGTTTCTTTCCCATCAACTGTTAATTGAGATCTTATTTTCTCTATTTTATGCCATCTTAGGAAGTCTTTAAACTCCTCTGTTTTAACAAAGATATCATCATCTAGGAATTTTTATTGATGAAGCAATCTTTCATCAACATAGGCCTTGAGTGGTATCTCAACTTCATCTTCTAGGTCAGGTCGTTGCCTCTTGCCTTGCCTGATTGCTTTCCTTAGGTTATGTTCATATAACCTAGTGCCAGGTATTAAGGCCTTAGCCTTGTCCTTTTTCTTACTTTGTCCCTCCATTGAAGGCTGTCCTAATTCCAATTTCTGCCTCTTTGCAGTAGGCTCCTCTATATCATCAAGCTGGGTAGCAACTGTCAGATCTATAATGTGACCCTCTGCTCCCTGCAACTATGGGATCTCAGTCATTTCTTGCTCTGAGGCTTGTCGTGGTGAAGGATACATGGGAGGACGTGCATAATCACTGTCACTACCACTATCATACTCTGACTCTGAGTGCTTAGGTGTTTGAGCACCTTTTTTATCCAGGACTGTATCCAGTTTCTCTACAAGCACATAATAGTTATCTATCATGGCCTTAATCCTATCAAAATATGGGAGATCAGGGTAAAAACCCCCAAAAGATAACCCATTTCTTTTTATTTGTGTCTGCAGCTTCAACAACTCCTAGATTCTCAGTCTTCTTATATGAATGTCATCTTCATCCAAGATGTTCCTTGTTGCATCTTCTTCAATACATTCATAGTGAACATTGGTATTAGGGATGGTAGGAGTATACAATTTCCTAACCTCTGCCATGAAACCCTCTGGGTCAATGTATCGATAAGGGGCTACCCCCATTCTGTATCTTTTCAACCACTGACCCACTTCATCAATGACATTCTTGTCAATTGTAAATTTGGAAATCTTGAATTTCCTATGAGTTATAGTCCCCTTTTTGTGCGGTGCAAAGTGCTCATTATCTGTTAATAATAGCTGCCATATGAATTCCATTGCAGCCACTCTTGCAGGCACATGATAAGGTAATAAATGAGGTGGGTGAATACACTCATATACCCTGATAATGGTATAATTTTCCTCTAAGAAGAAATCACCCCAATTATGTTTTCCAGGCCAACTATCTGTATAATCACAGGGCTTGAGCAGTTGTATGATATTCAATGAGACTCTTGTCCTGCTTGTTCCCAGACTCTACACCATTAGATACACAATCCAATTCTGAAAAGCATAGTAGTCACACTCCCTAGAAGTGTAATTCCAAACCCTCACCCAAAACTGGATAAGATTTGGTGCTGTTTGATAGAATCTCTGAGGAGATAAGTTATGAACATCCATGATTACAAAATTGAAGTATAAAAGGAGATGTATTAGGACTGAGTAATGCAAAAATTTAGGCTCCTTCTCCTTGGGATTCTTTAGTCTTTTCTGGGTTGCAACAAAACCCTCATGCATTTCATCTATTATGTGTTGTATGTAATCATAACTGGTGCTTGAATGCACCTCTTACAAGTCTAGTACCATCATTAAGATGCCAGCATTGATTTTCTCAGCATCTCCATCTATCCCTAGCACTCTACATAGGGCATAGGAGATATACTTAATGTAGAAGTGTAGATCCTTGTAATAATATGGATTTGGCTCGGCCATAGGATCTAAGTATTTTCTCACTTCTTTTAACATGTGTTTCTGCAATAAGCCTTTTGCAATAGCAAGCTTTGAACTGTATCTCTTCCCCTGCTTTGTCATGTCAACCTTAGTAGACATGGTGCTAAATAAGCCAAAGGCTTGCATGAATGAATTCCTATTCAATATTAGCAAGGTAGTGCCATCATCCCTTTTGATGGTCTTTGTTAAAACATCATAGTGATTGGCTAGGTCTAAGAATAGGTCTACATCTAGGAAGACTTCAGGAACAAGTAACCTAGCCAAACCACATGTCCAAGGGTTTGATACTGGGATGGGCTTATCAAAATTTTTATAGAAATAAGTGAAAAGGGAGAAACCTGTTGTGCCTAGAGTCACAACATCTCGAATGTCCTTGTACTCATCAAGGAGAACATTAGTATTGGCCTTCTTATTCTGCATTGAACCAGGCAGGAGATGGAGAAACTCATCAGAGAAACTTGCCTTTCCTTTTTGTTTCTCTTCACTTCCTCCACTTGTTGAAGCAACACTCATAGCCCCGATCATATTTGAAACACCTTGGATCTCTTTCTCCTAACTGATATTGAAACAAATCTAACATGGAGATTAGCTGACTGTCTTTCAAAATTTTTTAAAATTCAAAACTCTTTGATCAACTTTGGAAACACTGCAAACTGAGCAAAATATCCCTTTTCTAAAAACTTAACAACTTGGGCTCTGCAAACTGAAAGCACAGTGAATGCAAATGAATGCACCATCAACTCCTTATAGCCATCATTTAGATTACATAGCTCATAATTTGGAAACACCAGTTCTTCCATTAATTTGACATGCTGTGAATTTGAACAAAAAACCTAGCCGTAGTTGCATGAAGTTGACAGGAAATCAAATTTTCAAAAATGAATCCTCAGAAAAATCATATAAAATTTAAAAGAGCTAACATGTCACACTGTGATTCATTATCTATCTTACATCTCAGCTACTCTTTTTGCACAGTAATCAAAATGCAAGCCTGTGATTGGTTGCCGAGCGGTTCATACTGTCATATCACAAAACTGCTGCCATTTTTTAGATTTTTGGATCAGGCGACTGTGTGACTGCATTAAGTCTCTTTGTCGCGGGCTTCTATTACTAACCACGGTTTCATCTCAAGACATGGTGACAATGCATATTCTTACCTTTGGCTGACCTAAGTCACGATCTAGCAATCACGCGACACACTTGAAATCATAGTCGTACACAGTTAACATTAACTCATCATTCTTTCTGAGACCTTGTGACTAACTGTCTTGCTTAACCTTTACGGTTATTTCCTTTTCGCTGCGTGTTTAATTTTTATTTCAAGACTATGCGACCACACTTAGTAGCCCAATCACAGAATCAAGTCTTGAATGTTTAACTTGACCCTAACAGGTTAGATGTGCCCTTTTTCCACTTCTAACGACTGCGCAACATACCTTAATTGCCAAGTCGGGAGGACTTTTTCCGTAGGGCACCTTTCTTCTCAAACTTTGCGACCACCGTCAGATCTTCTAATCTCTTTATCCTACGGCCGTCGCTTAATCGCCATATGCTCATGCATACCCTTAAATCTTTCTCAGATACCGCAACTGAAGGGAAAGTACTTAGTCTTATTGTCGCTGAGTCCATTTTCTGCTTTTGGCGATCATGCGATAATCTTTTAACATCCAGCCGCCTTATGAAACATGTCACACAATCATTTTCTCACTTACTACATACTGGAGAACTGAGTCATTATCTAGTTCTGGCGACATCCCGACTATTCTTTACTGTAAACCTCAAACGGTCAGTCGTGAAGTCTGAGCTAAAATCTCTTAACCATTGTTCCATTTCGAGACCACGCGACTGAAGGTTTGACTTAACTTTTAACTTTGGCTTCATTTGGCAATAAAGTGACATAAGGTGATCGCGAAGTCTGAAGACATTTTCATAACTGTTAAAAATCTCCTGCGATCACCCGACTAAGCAGTGGGTCCCTTCTTTACAATGCTTTATGACATGGTTATCTCACGACTACCCGACATGAGGAAATCACTGAGTCTCGTTGTGCCAAAGGAATATTCTAATTTTGAACGAGACCACGCGACATAAGGAAAATGCCAAGTTGGGAAGACTTATGGAATATTCGCTTGGGATATCGCGACAAGGCGATTCAATTGAAACACATGCCTTAAGTGAATGGAAAAAGTAACATCAAAATAGAAGCGCCATGACCTAGGGTTTACTTTTATCATTTAATACTTGGATAGCCAAGGTTTTTCAGGGTTTTGCAAATTTAGTTAGGTTTAGGCTTGAAAACTGGAAAACTTGACCAAGGTAAGGCCATAATGAACAAGAGATAGCTAATTTGAAACCACCAGATCATAGAGAAAAGGACAGGGAACTAGGAAAACTGCCAAAACAAGAAATACAACCAACACGGGCATGTAAAGAACTTTCAGAATCTCATGGTAGAAGTAGACCACCTCAAAATATAAAAATCAAATTTTATCACTTTATCTTTCCTCTTCTCACTTTCACCTCTCAAAACTTTCCTCTCTTCTCAAAAAATAGGGAAACCTCTTACTGAAAGAAAACACACAACTAAAAGGGAAAACAATTGTACAATATGTTCAATATCTATAAGAGGTCCAAATCCCTAAAACTAATATCATCTCTTACCTCTGTCATGCACTTGGTTTTCATCTTCAGAAATCAAAGATAAGCTAAAATTATCATTTCTATGCATCTGATCAATCTTATTTCCATTATCCATTAGCTCGAGATAAAAAATATTATCATAATCCATTTGAGAACTAAATTGGAAATGATACCAATTCTAAAAAGTATGTGGCATATGCATGATGCATTCATTAGTTAGAAAAAACTGAGATCCAATGTAATAATCAGCAATGCCCAGCTTATTGCCACATCTTTGATAATCACCTTCTGGCTGGAAAATAAAACACTCACAATCTACCAAATTGCTTGGGTTAGCATTATTAAATTCATTCACATCCATCACTTGCACATCATCCAAAATCTGAGAGAACTCATCACCTTGGATATGATCAAACTTAGGACATGGAACAATAACCTCTTCATCAAAAATAGGAGCACCTTGCAACTTATCATCATCAAACAAACTCAAAGAAAAGTGGTGGGTGGGAGGGAAAATATCAGTATATTGAATGTTTTCCAATGAAACATGAGCCACTGATTGACCACTTTTTAATGGTTCAAAGACAAATTTAGAATCAAAACAAGATTCAAAAACCACACTATTCTCTAAATCAGTACTCAACTCAGTACTTGGAATTCTCATATCTGCTAAATCTGAAACCATACTAAAAACTATTGGAAATAATCAAGACTAACCAAGTTACTGAGAGGGGAGGGGTGAATCAGTAACTCTAAAACTTTAAAACATTTTTGCACTTGTATATATTTAATCATTCATTTATCTAATCTACTGCAAGCATGAAAATGTAATCATTCATAACACATAACACAAAGATTGGTAACCCAGAAACCTTCCAAATA
>MU226249.1:5650230-5661197 GCA_018584345.1 Thuja plicata
CCCTGTTAAAAGCAATTTGGACTGCTAGGTCCACCTTGTTAGAGGATTTACAAACATACAATGAAGTATGCACTCTGTTAGGATATTTACAAAAGACTGTTAAGTCTACCCGGTTAAAGGATTTACAAAATGATTCAACTGTTAGGATGAAATAGTAGATCTTGACTTACAACTTTATTGCTGATAAGATCCTTTGTGTACTAATCTCCTTCTGAGATAGATATGTCAATTCTGCTCCTTTGTGAAAATGCTCTGTTCTGCTGCCTTATTGCAGTCTCTGCTCTGCTCTTTCTAATTTCGCATATCCATACTTTCACATAATTCCATACATCAGATGGTATAATACATTACATATATATACCGTCCATAATTACAATTTACATTTCACAAAGTTGGCCAAATACAAATTAATAACATAATCTTAAATCTAAGTCGGCCTTACATAAGTAAACAAAATATTACTGAGTCGGTAGAAGCTCGGTTCCTCAATCTGGCTCGGTGATCTTCTGATACTCGGCATCCACTACAATACTCGGCATCGTCATGCTCTCGGTAAGAGTAGAAGCTCGGTCCATACTAGTCCCAAAGTGTAGCTTGGAACTCGGTAGCTGGTGGTGACTCGGTAGCTATATTGTCACTCGGTAACCGCTGGTGACACGGTGATAACTGACTTCTCAGTTGGCTTCAACTGATGACTCGGTAGTTACGGTGAAGCTCAGTGACTACCATCTTCTCGGTAAATGTTTCTCTTCTCGGTAAACACTGCTGAACTGTTTATATGCTCGGTGACCACTGTTCTGCTCGGTATGAATTGTTTAACCAGTGAATGCTCGGTATAGGTTGTGGACTGAGTGATGAGCTCGGTAAGCATTCAGAATCGAATAAGTGTTTTCACTAAGTGTTTTCACTGATGACAAATATATCATTATTCCAACAGAAAACCTCATCATCTGATAAATCAAATTGAATTTTATTGTAGCCTAATGAAGAAGGAGTGCAAGAAGAAATAGTATCACATATGTCAAAATCAAAATGTAGTGATTCATTTTCCTTGTCAAAATCAATATGTGTTGGACATGAAAGTTCAAAGCTTCCATTTCCTGAATATCTAAGAAACTCAAAAGATAAAAACTCTGCAATTTGATCATTGTAAAGGGAACAATAGTCATCTTCTTCATTTATCTCCTTACTATCTTCTTGCATGATGCTGCAAATTTCTTCTTTGTTGGAGTCTTGTAGTGAAACCTCTGAAATCATATCTTCTTGTGTAAGTTCCTCACTACAAACACTCATGTCTTCATCATAGTTGTCTTCTTGCTAGTTGCATATATCTTTCTCATTGTCTTGCCACTTATAAAGCTTTATATCAATATCATAATCAGCAATATCTTCACCAGCAGTAGACTCTTTATCATCAGTAAACATATATTCATCTTTATCACTTTCAATATCATTAAATTCAGATTCACTGTCAGACTTATCATTAGATTCTTCAATAATCTTAGACATTTCAGATTCAATATCATTGTTTTCAACATCTGATATAGTTTTGGAAGAAGCATCCTCTAAACCTTTTATCCATTCTATAACTTGCTGAAAAAATGCTGCCCTTTGAGCAATTGATAAATTGCATGTATGAGGAAAACAAATTCTGACAAATAACTCAACCCATACATACTCCTAAGGACAAAAAATGATACCGTGGCCCTTTAGCTTATCAACAAATCTTATGTAAAAATCACTTGGTGATTCACCTTCCTCTCTCCTCATGTGTTCTTGTAAAACTAATACCACCTTTTCTTGAAGTCTTTTCCTCAATATATTAGTCTCTGCTTTGATAAGATCAAACTCTGATATAAGATCTTTTGATTAAGATATATCATGCTCTTCACTATACTCTTCTTCATTATATTGCTCTATATCACTAAGCTGCTCAAAATCACTAAATCTTTTAACAAAAGAAGCCTCTAATGCTTCTATGGATTCTATTGAGCCATGAGGTAGATTCCAAACCCAATTTCTTGCAACATCAACTAAGGATATTACAAAAAATTTCATCAATATATCCTCATGTGAAATGTTATGGCTGTCTACCAAGTCAACAAACTTTTCTAAATGATCTTCAGCTGATTGCTCACCAAAACCAACAAACTTTGGCAAACACTCCCTAACCTTTGATGGAATATAATTCTGATATCCATGGATACCCTCAAAAATAATTTCTCCAAACAAATTATTACCCCTCCAATCACTAGATTGTGACATCTTAGTAGTCAAAAGGATTACAAACCGCCTCTTTTCAAATACATATCTCCTTCAAATTTTGCAAAAATGCAAGTAAAACTTGAAATATGTAAACCTCTTTTTTCACACCTTTATCCTTTTTTCTATAGTTCCACAATCACTTGATAAGGAAAACTATCAAAACTTTGTGAAATACCTGGATGTACTTGAGCTGCTGCAAATATGTGATTTGAAAACACCTCCAAATCAGTTGTATTATAAAGCTACCAATTTGTTGCAGAGAAAAATATTTGCAACTAGCTGGGATCTTTTTTCCAGCTCTGACTTCTTCAAATCAGAAATCTCACATACACCACACATAAAGCCCTTTATTGATTCCTTACTTGCCTACATCCATAGCCATAGGAGCCCAAAAATCTACTATCACTATTGTTGCAAGTCCACCTTCTTTTGTAGTCTTTCTTTAACATGCACAATGGTGCAAATCAGAGAACTCAGAGTCACCACTCACGAGTAGTGAGATCCTTTTGATACCATCTTGGAGAAACTTAAAACTTTCAGACACTTCACAACAAACAATAAATAGACTTGACTCACTTTATAAATCATAAGGAATATATCCTTTCTTTTTTGAAATCCAGACTCTATAGCTAGACTCAACTGCAACTGGTTTGAAAGATTTAAAAGATACTGCACCAGAGAATCCAGGAAATAAAATTTTTTACTTCCCCAGCGGAGTTACCAATTTGTTAGGGATTTTTCTTGTATGAATCACAGTGCTTAAAATGACTACTTGAACACTATGCCTTCTAATACTGATTCAGATACAAGGAAATCCTAATTGCTAAGGATTGGATAAGATCCTTCTTCATTTTTGAGCTCCACAAATACTCAAGTAGGTTTTACCTCTTTATGATTACTGATTACATAGTATATATTAATGTGGACACTGATTTTCTATGTATCTCTGTTAAACCAACTTATGAAACATTTTGCAAAAGACCAAGCATAACCAAATGCAAAACTTAACCATACAAACCGTGATTGTAAATATAGCATAAATTAGTAATACAAGGATTTTCATCCTTCTTCCTTTTAAGGAGGGATAACCTAGTTGATTCACTCTCCAAGGAATCACTAAAATGGACACTATCCTGCTGATATGAGTCCCTAATCAGTTCAGCTCATTTGTTCTAAGTAACAGAAGTATATTTAATTGAAATGATTTTGATATTGGATGAAGAATAAACTACAAACTATACTCTAGACCAGTGCCTATCCCTTGGGCAAAGATCTAATGAAAACATGAATCAGCAACAATAAACCAATAGAGATACTGTAGAGTGCCTTACAAACTACATGCAGCTGAGATAGAGTGCCTTACAAACTATCCTCTTATATACATACATATGCATCAAATCCTTATCACAATGCTTTTGTCTCTAAAATCATCTATGAAACTTATTCCTCTCCTTGAAAGGAACTCATAAATAATTAGACAAACTACCTTGTAGCAGGTGTAGTTCAAATGCCTTACAAGTGAAACACACTAGAGCTCAAACAAAATGCAAAGAGACAAGATAATATGAAAGAGGGAAAACTACACTGTATTCTATTAATGGATTCTATTTCAACACATCCAGACAATAAGCCTTTAGAATATACAAAGAAATAAAATTATAACTTACAATAAAAATTCATCAGACCAATAGGGACCTGCTCTGGGCATCTGTAGGAAAAAACTAGAATAGAGTAGAGGAAAGGAACCATTGCAACTGACAAAAGAAGAAGATATATAGAAGAGAAGAAACCCTAAAAACTATGTCTGGAAAACACCTGTCCTTCTCTCAAATCTGATTTGCACTCATTCCTTCTTTTCCAAAAATCTGATCCTTCTCGGTGACTTCAAAAATCTGATTTTACTTGCATTCCAAGTCTTCAAAATATCTGATTGATTTAATCAATTTTTAACTCCACTTGTCTGTTTAAAATTTGATTTTATCCTCATTATAACTCTTTCATTCTGCCACTGAGAAGCTTTCCAAATCCGATATTAATCTGAGAAAATCTGATTTCATTATTCTTCAAAAAATCTCTAGGAAAGCAAATATGAATCTGATTTTGCAAATAAAATATATGTATTTTATCTCTTCTTTCTGTGCGAATATGATCTCCATAATCTAATCTCCATTCTATCCAAATTTTCCATTATTCTACAAAAAATCTGATTTCCTCTATGTTGAAAATTCTTCCCGGAATGTTCCTTTTCAAATCTGAAAATAAAATACATTTGCCAGAATCTATACCTTTTCCTATGTTTAACTATGCATATAACTTTAATTTTTCTATTTAATATAGTTTCTATGCACTTTAGCCTTCAATTTGCCTTTAATATTCTTCTTTTATTTTCACTTTAAACTATAGAAAATTCTTTTAATTCTGTGCACTTAAACTCTGTGTATTGAAATTTCTCATTTTTCTCAATTTTCTACATATTATGCCTAGATTCTACCAGATTTTTACACTTGTCACATGTTGATTTGCTACTCTAAACTGGCCGTTTAACTCACCTTTTAACCCCAATCATCTTTTCCTCTTTGTCTCTAAGTCTCTGAATAATTCCTTTAACCTTGAGTCTATCTAGAGACTTGGAGACTAACTTAGTCTCTAAGTCTCTAGATACTTTTGCTAACTATGAATTTGTTGGGAGACTTGGAGAATAGCTTAGTCTCTAAGTCTTTAGATCTTTACTTAACCACACCTTAACTACACTTTAACCATGATCAGCCTTTTTCTCATTGTCTCTAAGTCTCTGAAAGATTTCTTTAACCTCAGTTAGATCTGGAGACTTGGAGACAAGCTTTAGTCTCTAAGTCTCTAGATGATTTTCTCAACCATGGGTTTGATTTGGAGAATTGGAGACTTGGAGACATGGAGACTTGGAGACATAGAGACTAACTTAACTCAACCATTAACCATGCCTCAATTGTAGTTACTTTGCACAATGTAATCTCTAAGTCTCATAAACTTTTTCTTAACCATGGTTCAATCTGGAGACTTGGAGACTACCTTTAGTCTCTAAGTCTCTGAATGAGCTTAACTTGACTACACCTTGACCATGCCTTGACTATGGTTAACTTGGATAGTGTATTCTCTAATTCTTTAAATTATTTCACCAACTATGGTTGGACTTGGAGACTTGGAGACTACCTTTAGTCTCTAAGTCTCTAGATGATTTTCTTAGCTTTGGAGACTTGGAGACTTGGAGATAAAGAGACTAACTTTATGCATTTTTACTCCAAAATTATGGGGCCCACTAGAATTTCAAAATTTTAACCAAGAGACCCACCAAATGGCCTCTTGGTTCATTCTTCAAATCATATACTAAGTGTTGGAGCATATAAATGTTAAAAACTTTCACAACCTCATGCATGTGGGATATATCTCTATGCATTTTTGAAACTTTGCTATTGCTATCAATACTCAGAGAGCCATAACTTTTGCGTTTCAACTCTACTTTGTCTCAAAGTTTTACTCTAGATTTTTGGCATGGTCATTTTAAAGATATCCGAAATTCCACCCAACCCAGATCGTATTTTTTGAGATATGATAAAAAACATGGCTGGCTGTGCACTTGCATTTTCAGATTTTTAAAAGTTTCCTCCAAATGCTTCTCATTAATGGCTAACTTTTATTGCTAATGGAAATCATAACTTCCCTCCAAAGGTCTGGGCTCCCCTTGCCATGGTTTCATTTTTCCCTTTTATAACTTAAATTTTTTTAAAAACCTCTGCTTTGCACTACCAAACTGCACAAACTGTCTTCAAATTTTAATTCACAAACTAATCAAAAAGATCCCCCATAATTTGAACCTCTGGAACTTGATTCAACTTTACACATGGGACATGAATCATCAATTAGCTTGCACTGAAGGTGAACTGATCTATCGGCATCAATTTGCAAAGTTAGCATCTGAGAATTTTCCTGATTTTGCACTCAACAAATATGCAAAAATTGGATTTGGAATCAAGTTGGGAAAGTGAAGAACTAGATTGGTATGAGTCTGAAACTCTTCAAATGGGTACACTTTCATGTTTTCAACATGGGGGAACATTCAAATATGTAGGGAATTCAATTGGGTACAACTTGCAGAAGCTCAAAGTAGGCTATTTAGATATCTGGACATGATAGAGAAACAAGATAGTTCTGCAGGACCAACTTTGGAGAGACTAAAAACTTATCAAATGGCCTCAAAATGACTTAGGATTTAAAAAATAAGCTCTTTGATATACATGTTAAACATTCCCAAAGTGGAAAAATATGAAACTCAATAGGGAATAATTTATTCAGATGCAAAGTAGGCTAGTTACAACAATTTGACACTATAATCAGGATATGCAAAAAGGACAAGTGCTCAAAACAAGACATCACTAAATGACTCAAAACTTGAATCTGACGATCTGGGATGTCTTCTTATGTCTAAACAAGAGTTATGAACACCTGATATGTATGAAAATATTCATAATTATATTTGGGAAAAAAGGCTCAAAAGTTCTCATAAGGGGCTAAAATACAAAATTTTTAACAAGGTACTCAAAAACCTTGAATTATTTTTTAGTACAACAGAATGTAAGTCAGAATGCAATCCTTATCCCTTCTACTAAGCCATCTATTTCATTGTTGTCAATTTTGACCCCTAATATATCAAGCCTCAATTCATGTGGAGAAGAAGATCTGATCAAGATAAGTGTATTGGCTATGGAGAAAGAACAAGAGAAGCAAGTAATGAGAAATCCTCTCTTCCTTGAATCATTCGGCATGTTAAACAACTTAGTACCTGCATATAAGAAATTGGTAAATATTCAATCAGTTGATGATGTCAATAGTATTTTGTCAAGCTTCAAAGAAAATTTTACAAGTCTAGTAGACTCAACAAAAAAAATTGCAGAAGACAAGTATAATAAGAAAAGGTTGGATGAGTTAATAAAGAATTTCTCATTAGATCTCAATTCACTGAATATTGTTCAAGTAATTTTGAAAGACTTAGTAGAAAAAGGTAGAAAATTGATAGCTAACTGCATGGAAAAATATAAACTCACTTCAGAACATACCAAGAAGATTTAGGAAGAAAACATCTTGATTGCAGGTGTAAGGAAATCAGTTGAAAACCCTTCTAAAGACATCAATGTTTGTAATAACATTTACCAAGGGAAGTTATATAAAATTTTGAAAGCCAAGATAGAGATTACCAAGATAAGGGAAAGACAAACACAACTAAGAAATGCACTTGCACCCTCCATAGATGTACTGAATCAAAATATTAGGCATATTGATGAAACTATTCCTACATATGATCAAGGCCAGTGCATGGATCTAGTAAAGATCAAGAAACTCACTTATGCATTATGCACCCATCTTTAGACTGTAGATGCACTCAAGGTGTTTTGGTAGCAAGAAGTCAAAAACCTTCAGATTGCATATCCAGATGAGTAGTCAGAGTAAGTACTTAGAGAATTTTCTTTTTCTTTTTTTCACACCTTTTTATTAATGTCAAAGGGGGAGTATAGTATATGAAGGAGAGTAGTGTATATAGATGAAGATATGATGTACAGTATGAGAAGATTATATAAGTATAATTGATGTTTTTGTGTTAAGTCAAAGTTTAGTAACTTGGCCACATTCCTATGTTTCCATTAATGGAAAAGGGGGAGATTGTTGGAAATTTGACTTTACTATGTATATATGACTAGCTTTGTGTTGTCATTATGGAAACAACATCATATGGAGTTTTGACAGTCAGCTCATACACTTTGAAGATCATAATTTGGGTAAGTATAGAAGATAATACAGACAGAGATATACTCATTGATCAGAGCACCAGCGCATGAGTATGATCGAGTCATGGTATGCACCTTTAGATATAAGCTTTTGGATACATTGTTATGCTAATTCTATATGTGCATGTTTAGATATGTCAGTATGGTGAAGTTACAACAAGTCTAAGTGTCACTATCCATTTAGCAGAACAAAGCATGGAGCCAACTACAATTTTTTATTAGTGTATATTAATTTATTTTGTAATGGCTATGTGCCTATTGTAATATGTTTGTGTAACATAAAATTTTTTATTTGCTTGTGATTGTTTTTGTATTGATTTATGATGATGTTGTTATGTTACCAAAATGTAAAGGAAAGAATTGTGGTTTAAGAGGGTTTGAATTGTTAATTGTTATGTATGTTGATTGTATATTGCAATTGTGATTGTGATTAAAGGAAGATAAGATGCTCCTTTCTTTCACAATCAAATACACAAATAGGAGATCCAATTTTGATCAACCCTAAAAGGGTTAATACACAAATGAATCCAATATTTGGAAAGAAACAAAGAAAGGGGATCTTAAATTCTGTAAATTGATTGATTAATATGACTAATGACAGTAATTGAAAAGAATAGGAGAAAGTACCAACCTTACAAAATTGTAGATCAAAGATTTCTATTTTCTGATATCTGTAGACTATTTCTGGAGATGCTGATAGTTAATACCGAACCAGAATAGAGAGACGGACAAAAACCAGAAATATTTTTTTGTTCTGATGTCGTCTTATGAAAAAGGTTGACCCTGTACCACTTTTCCCAACTTTATCTGCTCAACTCTGAAAGTGTCCCTGTTCGCACAGTCCAAAAGAAATCCAAAAAGGGTATCTAGATCTAGCCTCAAATTTACAGTCCTAAACCTGTATCTACAAGAAAAATATTTGTCTTTTGGGGGGAAGGGGTTTTCCTTGGTCAAACCCTAGTTTTGGAATTAACCTTATAATATAATAGAAATTACAGAGATAAACAAAGTAAACACATAAATTCACCTTTCTTGTAATGTCCTTGTGGCGGATTCAAATTCGTGGATCCACAAGTATACTTAAAAACATGGAATGTAGAATGGAAGGATGTCTTCAATCTCTTGCTTGTAGATCTCCAACACCAAGTCTTGAATGGGTTCTTGAACTTGACAAGGGCTTTGGAAGAAGATGGATGGAGAGATCACCAAAAGGGCACTTTTTGGCTTAAATCCTTCAATGGCCTCCAATGGATCTCCTTCATGAAAATGGATTCTTGAATTCTTGAGAATGGATGGATGCTTGCTTGAAATATTTCTCCTTATCTTGCTTGAATTGCACTTGAAAATCCTTCTCAGTTGCCTAATGATGCTTGATTATGGTGTTTCATGCTTAGAGAAAATGAGAGGAGAAGGCTCCCTTTTATATGGAATTAGGGAACAATATTCTAAGGAGGCCTACATAGGATAATTAAATCATCATTTAAGTCTTTACCACTAGGAGAGGACCTATATTAAATATAATTTAAGAATCAACCAATTCGGAACCCGAAACAACCGACCCAAAAGTGGGAGAAAACTTTTTGTGAAGACTGACATCTGGGAATCTGTGGGATTTTGGGCTCGGGACCCTAAGACAGGGTCAAGGTCAGCCCTATCCTAGGAAAGGGTCAAGGTTGACCCTATCCTAGGGCAGGGCCGAGGTTGACCTAGTCCCAAAAGGTCGACCCTATCCTCAAATCCTAGGATCACAGGTCAGACACCCAAAATGCAGAATTCAGGTCATAAAATGGACATTAGAAAGGCAGGTCAGGGGGAAGCCATGTCAAGATTAGGAACCCATTTAGAGGTGCTTATCATGACCCCAAACCACTCACTTAGAAGGCTAAACTAGTCTCCTATGGAAGTGCTTCCATTTTCTAACTATACATTTGGCCCCCACTTTAGCAAGAGTATGAGTTCAACACAAACTCTTGGTAAAGGAGAACATACAGAAAAGACAATCTTATTAAAATAAAAAGGGATAAATAAACCCTCAAGCCCCCAAGGGACTCGAGTCATTATCATCCTTAAGGTTCTGATAAGAGAGACATCACTTAGTTAAGAAAGGAGAAAAAGAGTGTGATTATCTCGCCCAATGAGAACTTATGTCCCATTGTGAACCACACAAAGGTGTAACTGGAAAGATGGAGTTGAACCGCCTAGTGAATGTGGCTACTCACTAGTCAACCCATTAGGGAGATCCATGCTTAAAGGGATCAAAGTATTTGTAAATTGAAAACTGGTGGGATCAACAGATCCGTGTAAATTTAAACTGGAGGGATCAAGAGATCCTAAAAAAAATGTAAAAATATGTCCATGCTTCAAGGATTAGTTTCTTTTAATCCATAAAGGGAAAAAGTTTTAAATACCATGCTTTAAGGATTAGCTTCTTTTAATCCATAAATGGAAAAAGTTTTAAACACCATGCTTTAAGGATTAGTTTCTTTTAATCCGTAAAGGGAAAAAATTTTAAATACCATGGTTTAAGGATTAGTTTCTTTTAATTCGTAAAGGGAAAAAGTTTTAGATATTTTGAAAACTATTTTGAATGTGTGTGTGTGCAAAAAGTGAGTAGAGTGTATGCCCCCATGTTAAAGTCATTTCTAACACTTTAACAGGAGCAATGAGTTTAACGGAAACATAAGCAACTCTACGGATTATGTTTCCACTGCGAGATGCCCCCAAGAGTGCACAAATCACAGGAAATAAAACATAAACACACATAAGAACACAAAAGGGATCTACCTAATGTGGGGTTAGTACGTTCATAAGATAATATGTACATATATATATATGATATTATTGCAAATGAATTAACATCATTCCCCAAAGAAAGTAGAACTACAA
>MU226249.1:5702760-5717584 GCA_018584345.1 Thuja plicata
AACTCAAAAATAGATGCATTAAATTGGAGAACAAGAGCTCCATGATTGAGGAAACCATTAATATAATCAGGAATGATATCTCCCAAAATCCCAATGCTTCTGTTAATGATGATGTTGAGGAAAAAATCAGAAATGCTGTTGAAGCAGCAATGACTCCCATTCAGAAGAAAATTAATGGGAATGAAGAAATGCTAAAAAACTTGCTCACGCTAGTAAACACTGGAATGAAGGCCACGCTCGAGAATCTGATTTCTCTGAGCAATTGGCTGGAAAACAATAAAGACAATGCTGATCACCCTGTATCCCCCCAGCACTCGGGACCTGGAACCCACACTAGATCTAAGGTGCAGAAGAATGATGATCCGGACCTCCAGAAGCTGAGAGAGAATGTGACGACTATTAAGAGTCAGCTGTTGGACTTTGAATGCCTTCTGAAATCTTTGCTCTGACTTTGTTGCTGGCGGGTTTCTTCTCTATTTTATTTCCAGTTGTTCTTTTGTACTTTTTGTCATGATTGTAATTGTTGCTAATTCTGGGTTTTGACCCTCTGTTGATTGTTCCCATCTTTGGGTCAGTCTGTTGCTTGTGGGGCTTTTTTAGCCTTTCCTCTCTTTGTTTTGTTAAAGGGTTTCGGGGTTCCCTTTAAAACCTGCTTTTACCATAATAAAAAACAATAACTCTTTACAGAGTATTACACTGCCATAGATAAAACTTTGTAATCCACACTCCATCCTAAATTTCTTCAGCATAACATAAATAGTGTGCATGGTTTATGAACTAAAAACAAAATTTCTTCAATATTTTTTTTTATTATAATTAGTATGAATTAACAAAATAATCAACTAAACAAAATGATATGTTAGAATGAGAGTGCAATAATTATCGATATAGTGTTGATGACTTCAGTCAATGCACCTATGTGTCAATGTGGTGTTGGCCCTTATGTCTCAAAGACATCACACACAACAAGTAATCATGGGCATCAATTTTGGAGTTGTCCAAATAGGAAAAATGTCTAGATATGGAATCCAAATTATATTTTATGTTTAAAAGTAATGTGACAAGTAATCATTTTAGGAAGAGCTGATGTAGATTTGGTATTGCAGGGAAATAGTGGATGTCAATACTTTCAGTGTGTTGATGAAACCACATTTACATCTACCCCATCTACGTCTATACGTGATGTAGGAAATGCATGCAACTTGTGCAAGGCTCGAGAGGTAGCTAGTGCTACCAAGATTGTTTCAATGGCGAGAGAAGAAATCCTATTTTTGTGATGCCTTCTTTGTGTAGTTTGTACACTACTTTGTTGGGACCATATATATGCATAAATGTCATTAACAGAGGGCTATTGTACATATTGAATTTTTTATATAATTTTTGTAACATATAAAATAGAGGTCACCAAAATGTAACCTATAAAATAGATGTCACATTTTAAATAAGTGGTTGTTTGTGTGATGTGTGGGGAAGATAAGATGTTCCTTTTAACCTCAAATGCACAAATGAAAGATCCAAATTGATTAACCCAAAAGAAGGATCAATGCACAAATGAATCATTCATTCAGAAATGAGAGCAAAGAGGAAAGATCTTAAATTCTCATTTTAGAAAGGAATGTATATGATAGTTCTAGGAATTGAAATGGATGAGATGAAGTACCAACCTTAAAATAGTGCAGATCAAAGAACGCTATTTTCTAAGGTCTATATTGAGTTTCTGGAAAATCTGACAGTTGATACCAAACCAAAACGTAGAGACGAACAAAACCCATAAATCATTTTCTATTCTGATGTTGTCTTATGAAAAAGGTCAACCTTGACCCATAAATGTCAACCCTAACCCAATAATGTCGACCCTGACCTGCACAGATCCAAAAGTGACTTTGTTCACGGATCCTGAAAGTTTGTTGAAAAGGGTATCCAGATCTGAGTCCAAATCCATAGTCCCAAACCTGTACCTGCAAGAAAAATAGATTTGTTTGTTGGGGGGGGGAGGGGTTTGCCTTGGTCAAACCCTAGTTTTGGAATTAACCTCAAATATATGTAATTGAAATTGCAAAAATGGACAAAGTAAATGCATAAATTCACCTTGCTTGTAAAAGTCCTTGTGGAGGATTCAAATCCTTGAATCCATAAGTATGCTTCAAAATGTGGAATGTAGAAAGGAATTATGTCTTCAATCTCTTGCTAGTAGATCTCAAACACCAAGTCTTGAAAGGGTTCTTGAATTTGGAATAGGCTTAGAAGAAGGTGGATGGAGAGATCAAAAAAAGGGCACCTTGTAGCTTCAAACCTTCAATGGCCTCCAATGGATCTCCTTCATGGAAATGGATGCTTGAATGAATGGATGAATGCTTGCTTGAAATCTTGCTTGAAAACTTGCTTGAATTGCACTTGGAGATAGTTAGAGAATGCTTGATCATGATTAGAAGACTTAGAGAAAATGAGAGGATAAGGCTTCCTTTTATATGAAATTAGGGCACAATATTCTAAGGAGTCCAACATAGGAGAATTAAATTCCCATTAAAGCCTTTACCCCTAGGAGAGGAGCCATATTAAATAGAATTTAGGAATCAATGCTTTGAAACCTGAAACAGTCGACCCAGAAGCGGGAAAGAACTTTTTGCAAAGACCGACATCTGGAAACTGGAAGACCCTAAAGTTTGAACCCTAGGTCAGGGTCGAGGTCAACCCTAACCTAGGTCAGGGTCAAGGTTGACATAGACCCAAAAGGTCAACATAGACCCAAAAGGTTGACATAGACCCGAAAGGTCGACATAGACCTTGAAGTCCAGAATCTCAGGTCTGTAGTCCAGAATGTAGAAATCAGGCAAGAAATAAGTGGAAAGAGGGACAAAATAGGGGGAAAGCCAGGTCTAGATCAGGAACTCATTCAAGGTTCTTGATATGACCCCAAACCACATACTCAGAAGGCTAAACACATCTACAATGGAAGTGCTTCAATTTTCTGACTATACATTTAGCCCCCACTTTAGCAAGAGTATGAGTTCAACACAAACTCTTGGTAAAGGAGAATATACAGAAAAGACAATCATATTGAATCCAAAAGGGATAAAGAAATCCTCAAGCCCCCAAGGGACTTAAGTTTTTATCAACCCTAAGATCATGATAAGAGAGACATCACTGGTCAGAGAGAGAGAGAGAGAGAGAGAGAGAGAGAGAGAGAGAGGAGTGGTTATCTTGCCTAGTAATATGTTTGTATCTCACTATGAACCACAAAAAAGGATAGGATGGCCCATCAAGAAAGAACTTGATAGTCACCCCATAAAGTTGTGTGCCTTCTAACAGCTTTGTGCACGTATGTAATGCATCTTCTGATGGCTTTTATGAAGTACCCATGGATCCATATTCTTATATCACCATGGAATACATTTGTAAAAATGCATATCTCTTCAGGAATTAGCAACTTATGTGCATTACCTTTCGAGGATTTAGCATATTGAATTGTAATTGAATGCGTATCTCTTCAGGATTTAGCAACTTATGTGTGTTATCCTTAGAGGATTTAGCATGCTGCAAAACAAAATGTTAGAATAAAAATGCATAATATAAAACAAGGGAGGCCGTGTATATGCCCCCTCCTTAATATGGCAAAGTACATACTAGTTTGACATGTTAAGGAAAGAAAAAGAGCAAGGATAAAGCCTTCTTCAACATCAAGATAGTATCCATAGACAATACCCAGTCCAAGCCAAGAAGGTCACAGCTCCTATGAGGCCATGGAAGGGATGAATGCAAAGAGATATCATGCAAGAAGTGAAAAAGTAACCCTTGTGAGGGATAGCACAATATTAAGTTTCCAAGGTGAGAAATTTATCAACCAGGGAAACCCAATGTCAAATAATGAAATAGGTTGTGATCAAGGAAATAGATCCTCAATGCAAACCAAAATGTTCATGTACGATTGGATATCACATAATAGATAAATACTGCTTAACCAAGGGAAAAGTGAATCCCAAAAAGACAGAAAAGAAGGAGATGTCATCCTTGCCCCCCAAGCATGGGAACAATGATGAAAGGGGACCTATTATATCACTCACAATACTATGCAAGACAACGAGCCCCCAAATATTAGGCTAACATTGTTTTCATAATATGGAGTTCCATAATAGGAACATAAATGTTATTTAAATAAAACAGGATTGAAATATAACTCATTGCAACAAGATATATAAATAAATTTACTATCAATGAGCTGCCTAATTTTATAATGTAAATCTTAACATTCATTAGTAGAGTGATCATGAAATTTATGATAAAAACAAAAAGGAAGAGTCTTCAAGTGTGGACTACATTTCTTTTTGTGTTTAGGTCTAGTAATCATCTTAGCACGAAGGATTTTAGGCAAAAGAACTTCTTGGTCAAATTCCTTCATAGATTCATCATGTTTTGAAGTATTATTTGAGATGTTATTTATGTGTTGTTGAGGATTAAATCCCAATCCATAATAATACTCATGCCCCCCATTCTGTAAGGGCATTTGAATTCCTTGTTTAAGCTTACCACATCCTTGACCATGGAATCTTTGTTTAACTAGTAAATGATAACCAAGACCATAACAAGAAGCCATATCCGAAGGGGTTAATGGAACTTCAGTAGTTGCTATGTTATCATTAGTAGGTTTGACATGTTCATAGTGGGTAGAAGTAGCAACAAATTTATTACAAAGGGTATTAGAAGTAGACACAAAGACTCGTTGTTCAAACTCTCTTTGGTGCTTCATAAAATCAAGATCAGAAACCTTATACTCTCCACATAAAGGTGGGATTAAAATCCAAGGTTCCCCAATCATCTCCAGGAAGAGAATTAGAGGAAGAAGGAGTACTATTAGGAATAGGAGTGTTGTGGGTTTGAATATTCAAACAAGGATTTGGCGCATCATCCGCATGAAGTGTATACACCAAGTTGTTGTGAATAAACTTGACTTTACGGTGAAGGGTGGAAGCAACTGCATGCATCTCATGCAACCAAGGTCTACCCAAGGGGAGGTTATAAGTAAGAGGTCCAGGCATAACATGAAAAGGAGTATTTAGGATGACCAAACCTACTTTGATAGGTAAGGTAATGATGCCTAAACTTTTCTTACAAATGTTATCAAAGCCACGAATAAGAACATTGCCAGGTTGAATAGTTGAAAGATCGGCTTTAATTTGATTGAGAAAGTCCATGCTACAAATATTAAGCCCAGATCCATTATCAATCAAAGACCTATTAATGATACTCTTATTGATATTAACAGCAACCAATAGAGCATCATATTGATTTTGAACTTCTTTACAAGGTAAATCCTTTTGAGTAAAAACAATGTCAGGAAGACTCGGGGTAGCATGCATGCACTGTAAGAAGGCATTGATGTTTTCTTGATTAGGAGGTGGGGTGGGAAGAGTTGATAGAGATTTTTTCAAGGCTTCATGGTAGGTAGGTGAAGTTTGAAGAAGCTCCCATAAATAAATCTTGGCAGGGGTATTGCGTAATTGGTTTATCAAATCATACTCCATGCTAGGAAGACAGGGTGGAGGAGGAAGAATGGGTTGAGAAGGTGGTAAAGAAGTAGGAACCAATGGATTAGGTTGAGGGTTATTCCTTGTATGATAGGTGTGAGATATCAAATCTTGATCATTAAAATATTCTAAAGATTCCATAGGTTTACCTTTGATAGTAATGTGAGGACAACCTTCGATAGTCATCAAGGGTTTTGGATAAACTGTGTTAGTTATCTCAGCACTACAAATAGTTTCACAAGAAGGAATAAAATAAGATATCCTAGGAGGAAATGAGATAGGAGCTTGATTATCCATAAGATCATCACTAAGAGGGAGAGCATTAAGGGAATTCATATCATTCCCCGCTAATGCCTCATCACTAGAAGGAATCCCAAATTGAGGTAAAGCATCTATAATGTCTATATAAGGGGAGTTTGTTTTAGAAAAAGAGTCATCATCATGTACAAATATGTCATCCATTAATAAACCACCCTCTTGTATCAAAGCATCATCACAAGGAGGGGATAAATCAATGTCTTTATCCAAGGGTTCATCCCAAAAAGTAGAATCACCCACAATGGCCTCATGGGGAAGAGAATAATCAACATCCAAACCTAAAGGTTCATCCCAAATAGGAGGACTATCATCCCTATCAATAAAGCATTTGAAAAATACTTGAAACAATTTGTGCAAAATGATAATGGATAAAGAAATGCATGGAAAATAGATCTAGATATATGCCAATGCATTCAAATGAAATAAGCATGAAAAATGTAAATATTTTTGTATTTTTAATGAAATTTTTGTGGTTTTTATTTATTTTTGATATATAAATGCAAGAGCATAAAATAAATCTACTTTTAAATGCATGTAAGATTTAACACAAGATGCAAATCTAACACCAAAAAGAAAGTGATGTCTATCGCAGGTTCACCAAAATGTAACATAAAGAATTTGGAATTATTGAAATGTTTAGTCTATTTTGTGAAGAATTGATTATGTTACTAAAATGTAAGCTATGAAAATGGGTGTCACATTTGAAATAAGTGGGTGTTTGTGTGATGTGTGGGGAAGATAAGATGTTCCTTTTAACCTCAAATGCACAAATGAAAGATCCAAATTGATTAACCCAAAAGAAGGATCAATGCACAAATGAATCATTCATTCAGAAATGAGAGCAAAGAGGAAAGATCTTAAAATCCCATTTTAGAAAGGAATGTATATGATAGTTCTAGGAATTGAAATGGATGAGATGAAGTACCAACCTTAAAATAGTGTAGATCAAAGAATGCTATTTTCTAAGGTCTATATTGTGTTTCTAGAAAATTTGACTGTTGATACCAAACCAAAATGCAGAGACAAACAAAACCCAGAAATCATTTTCCGTTCTGATGTCGTCTTATGGAAAAGGTCAACCTTGACCCATAAATGTCAACCCTGACCCAATAATGTTGACCCTGACCTGCACAGATCCGAAAGTGACTTTGTTCACAGATCCTGAAAGTTTGCCAAAAAGGGTATCTAGATCTGAGTCCAAATCCATAGTCCCAAACCTGTACCTACAAGAAAAAGAGATTTTTTTGTTGGCGGGGAGGGGTTTACCTTGGTCAAAACCTGGTTTTGAAATTAACCTTAAATATATGTAATTGAAATTGCAGAAATAGAAAAAGTAAATGCATAAATTCACCTTGCTTGTAAAAGTCCTTGTGGAGGATTCAAATCCTTGAATCCACAAGTATGCTTCAAAATGTGGAATGTAGAAAGGAATTATGTCTTCAATCTCTTGCTAGTAGATCTCAAACACCAAGTCTTGAATGGGTTCTTGAATTTGGAATAGGCTTGGAAGAAGGTGGATGGAGAGATCACAAAAAGGGCACCTTGTAGCTTCAAACATTCAATGGCCTCCAATGGATCTCCTTCATGGAAATGTATGCTTGAATGAATGGATGAATGCTTGCTTTAAATCTTGCTTGAACACTTGCTTGAATTTCACTTGGAGATAGTTTGAGAATGCTTGATCACGATTAGAAGACTTAGAGAAAATGAGAGGAGAAGGCTTCCTTTTATATGAAATTAGGGCACAATCTTCTAAGGAGGCCAACATAGGAGAATTAAATTCCTATGAAATATTTTACCCCTAGGAGAGCATCTATATTAAATATAATTTAGGAATCAATGCTTCAAAACCTGAAACACCTGACCCAGAAGCGGGAAAGAACTTTTTGCAAAGACCGACATCCGAAAATTGGAAGACCCTAAAGTTTGAACCCTAGGTCAGGGTCGAGGTTGACCCTGACCAAGGTTAGGGTCAAGGTTGACATAGACCCAAAAGGTCAACATAGACCTTGAAGTCTAGAATCTCAGGTTTGCAGTCCAAAATGCAAAAATCAGGCTGAAAAGAAGTGGAAAGAGGGATAGAACAGGGGGAAAGCTAGGTCTAGATCAAGAACCCATTCAAAGTGCTTTATATGACCCCAAACCACTTACTCGGAAGGCTAAACACGTCTACAATGGAAGTGCTTTCATTTTCCAACTATACAATTTCATGTATATATAATGTTGGACATATTTTGATAAACTCATGAACTTTTTGGTTGTTTATGACTTCGTTATGATTTTCTATATGGTTTTGGGAGTTCTTGAGAGTCAAACATTTTCTAATTATTTTGCAATTTAAAATTTGTCAAAATATAGACCAAAATTTATATGTTGTGCATGTTGTCTTCCTATATTATTGTAAAAATTGGCTATACTCATATTCTTCTTGTGTCTGAGTCTTCCAACTACGATCAATTTAATGTTGTAAATCTTGACATAGAATTCCATATCAACCTATCAATATGATTACAATGTGGGGGAATCAAAGAAAATATATGTACAGTTATAAAACCTAAATTTAAATTTACAAAGTAACCTATCATTTATAAAACCTACCATAACATGTCATTTTTTGTTTGAATTTTTTTGTCACAACTAAAGAGTTCTCACCATGAGAAAATAGAGTGACGATTTTCTATCAAAACCATATGTTAACAACATGTATGTTAGCCTATTGTGTTAACATGTGTTAGTAATTTGTGAACAAACACAATAGGCTAACATACACGTTGTTAACATATTTTTTTAACATGTTTTGTTAACTAAGGTGGCAATATTGCACTGCATAGACACGACCCTCAAAGCTCACGGGTCATCAAGCATTCAAAATGCAAAGATGTAAAAAAATTTAGTATTAAAATTCATATTGTGCCATTAAATCAACAAATGCCATCAAAATGAAATTTGAGTTAATGAGAAGAAAAATCTCGAATGCCTACCTCAAGTCATGGCTAGCATATGAAGATCAAATGCTAAGGAACTATGTTATAAAATTTCAAGGCATGAAATTTTATAACTGTACATATATAAAATTTGAAGGCATGATATTTGACCTCTGATTTGACCTTGATAATAACCCCTCCATTGCTTAAGCTTGATCATGACTTTGATAAGTGTATGGCTTGACTATACACATGAATAATTGTAGATGAGGATTAGTAATAGGGTCCCAGACATTACTTAGATCTTTTGGATCTAACCCCATCTTTTCCTTCCTTGCAGGTTCTGGATCATACATAAGCATACTGGATCAGAACAACGGGTCAACACTTCATTACTTCAAGCAATGTTTGGTACCTTCATTATTTATGTTTTACAATGTTCATTAATGTTCATTAATTTTATATCAACTTGTCGATATGATTACAATGTGGGGGAGTCAAAGAAAACATATGTACAGTTATAAAACCTAAAGTTAAATTTACAAAGTAACATATCATTTATAAAACCTACTGTAACATGTCATTTTTTGTCACAACTAAAGATTTCTCACCACAAGAAAATAGAGTGACCATTTGCTATCAAAACCATATGTGTAGATATAAACATTAAGTACAACATGTCCAATTTTTTTTGCAGATATACACATTAAGGATCATGTCAGATAATACAAGGGAATTCAATCAAAATAGGGAGACAATCGCTAGATTGTTGTCTAACTTTCAAAGAGAATGGTCACATTGAAGGGGGTTTGATTATAATCATCCATTGGTAATTGTTGTTTGTTATATTGTTTTCACATTTAATATATGTCATATGAACCATGGAAGGAGGTTTGACTATCACATTGAAGGGGTGTTTGATTATCATCATTTTTATATAGGTCGATCTCCCCAGTGTAGTACGTGATATGGACCACCACATCTCAGAGGAACATGGGGGTGTGAATATAGAGGAACATAGAGGTGTGAGTATTGAAATTGAAGATCATGATCCCATGGAAGATGATGATCATGCCCCAGATAAAACATTTGAAGATGATGGTATGAATGCATTGATCGTTGACACATTTGGTACTAGTGCTACTTGTGTTGTTTTTGATGATGATGATTATGATGAGGATGACATTGAAATCTTCCATGATATACCTCTACTTGACAAGGAAAATAAGGCCCTTTATGAAGGCTCCCAATCTACTCTTCTCTCTACTTTATTGTTGTTGGTGAATTTAAAGGTTATGAATGGTTTATCCAACATAGAAATGTCACATATGCTAAGGTTTGTCATATACATCATTATAGTTTATAAAAGGTGAAACATGTACCATTAAGATTGTTTATAGTAATGACTTATATTTTTTGTTTTAGATTGATAGGTGAGTTTCTATTACCACCATCAAATGTTCTCCCTTGCTCGTACCGAGAATTATGTGCCACTATGAAACATATTGGAATGGAGTATCAAGCAATAGATACTTGTCCTGAAGATCATATTATTTATCATAAAGAACACAAAAATGAAATAGAATGCCCTGAATGCCATATAAGCAGATATAGAGATGATCAAATGAAAAAAAAGGTGCCTCGCTATTTGAAAGATTGATTTAATGTAGAAAATTGTTATTTTGTGATTGATATCAAACCTTAACTGGTGAGACTATTGTTGTATGTTTGAGTACCATATCTATTGATTGATGAAGATTTGAAGAATAGGATAACAAGAAGACCAAGGAAATGGTTGAGTTATGAGTATACACCAAGGTACTTGATCATTCGACACTTTGGAAAACTGATATGTTGTTTATCTTTCACTGACAGTTCACTTGAAAGTCAATGCTGAGCAAAGAAAAGTTGATGCCAAGAAAAGAGAAAGGTGATGCTGAGCAAGGAAAAGATGATGCCGAGCACTAGTGAAATGTCGAGGGAGATAGAGAAAGTTGAGCAACAATATTTTAGTAATTGATGAGATTTGAGATCTCTGGCCGACATAGTTGATTTTATTGGGATATGTATTGTTAATTAAGATTGCTCCACACTCATTTAACACATGGGAAACCGTTATTAATGCATGGATTCAATGTTTGATTACTGATTATATTGGAGATGTAAATTAAATGTAATGATGGAAGGATCCATTGGATCCAACCTAACCTAAGATCTAAAATCTTGATTAAGCGACAAAAGATCTATGTGACCTAGATGAAGAGGTATAATATAACCTACTGAGGTTATTGTCATTGTATCCAAGTGTAAGGAGAAGTTGTATGTAAGAGTAATGCATGGTTAATTGACTAATTGGAAAGACCTAGAAAAGAAGGCTGAGCAGAGAAGTAGAGAGATATTGCTTGATGGATTTCCAAATAGATATGAAGTTTGAGATGAAAATGAAGACCACTCAGTGAATTAGCATTAGAGATGAAATTGGATCTAGATTTTCAAAGTAAATTGTATGTATCAAATCACACTTGTTGATTTCTTTCTAACCATTGTATCAGTAAATATCCTTTAACTAGGTTGACCTAACAGTCATTGTATAAATCCTTTAAACAAGGTGACATTCATATTGGAATGTTCTAAGCCCTCTAAAAAGCTCACTCCTGACAGGGTGATTAAATCCTTTAACCAGGTCACATTTTACAGTGTGTTTTGTAACCTTTAACAGGGTTGGCTCCTAACAGGGCATCACATCAGAAGAGTGAAATTTTTGTAGCATGTTACTGGTGTTTTTTCCCATATTGGGTTTCCACATTAAATCATGGTGTCAAAATGTGTGAATTTTTATGTTGTGTTTTACTGTTAAGTTTCTGTAAGCTTATTTCATTAGTACAGTAAACTGCACACTTTTATTGTTTATTGCTACCAAGCAGATATGAGTTGTTGAAGTGGTATAAAGTTTTATATGGGCACATTTGGCCCTGAGGATAATTGATTCACCCCTATTTCAGTTATTCTAAATTAATTCTAACAATTAGTATCAGAGCTTTGTTTTCTTGAAATAGTTTGAAGGTATTTGGAGATAAAGATGAAGATGTATAAAAGGGATGGACCGAAGATTAACAAGGACAACTTTCCTGCATGGAAAATTTCGATGAAACTTCACTTGGATGGTATTGGTGATTTTTCTAAATGACATATTGAACAAGAATATATAGCCCCTACTAGAGTTCTAAATGCTACACAATTAAGAGAAAAGCATGAACATAATCAAGCAATGTCAAAACTTGCATCATCTCTGAACTATCATGAATTTGATGACATCAAGGACTGTACAAGCACAAAGTAGATGTGGGATGCCCTTCAAACCATCTATGGAGGTGATACAAATGTACTTAGAGCTAGATCTGAAAGCTTGAGAGGTAAGTTTGATTATTTAAAAATGCAAGAAGGAGAAAATATAGTACAATATTATGATAGGATGGAGGAAGTTGTAAATGCTATTAGAGGACTAAGGGAACCATTGATGATGACACTATCATGAGAAAGGTATTGAGAACACTTCTTCCTATTTATGCTATTAGAGTATCTGCAATTCAAGAACTGATATGTACTCCTAACAACAATTTGACTCTAGAAAGTTTGGTAGGCAGACTTACTGCATTAAAGATGTCAAATTTTGACATTTATACTCCACAAAATGTTGAATCTGCATTCAAGTCACAGATGGTCATCAGCAAATCAAGGAAAGGAAAGAAATGTGTGAGTAGTAACATTGACACTTCAGATAATGATCTAGAAGAGCTTGAGGCACTTATGGCAAGGAGACTAGCTAGAGGAAAAGGAAAATTCAGAGGTAAACTTCCTATCATCTATTTTTCTTGTAACAAAGTTGGTCATATTGTTGCTAGATGTCCTGATAAGAATGAGAAATATGAAAGGAGAAAAAATAAGTACAAAGACTGAAAGGATGACCGAGACTACAGAAAGTATAAGGATTACAAAGACAAAGGTAAGAAATCTTGTTATATAGATGAAGAAGCCTTTGATAGTGAATCTGATAAATCTAATGAAAATGATATAGAAGTGGTGTATGTTGCAATGAAAGATGATTCTGATGATGATGAGAAAACTGCACTAATTTCTTAATTGAGTAAAGGTGATCATTGGATTATTTATAGTGGTTGTTCACATCACATGACTGGTGATAAGGACAAATTTTAAACCTTAGATCAATGTAAAGGTGGATATGTTAAGTTTGGTAATGATACACCTTATAGAGTTAAAGGGAAAGGATCAATTCAATTGACTGAAAAAATTAGATGTGATGATGTGTATTGGGTTGATGATCTTAAGTATAACTTGTTGAGTGTTTCATAGCTAAACACTTCTAGTTGCAAAGTTGAATTCCATCACAGAAAAGAAAAGATCTATGATGCCAATGGAGAATTAGTTGGAAGTGGTGAGAAGAATAGAGGTAACTTATTTTATCTAGACTTAACTGAAGAGACATGCTTGTTTGCACAATATAATGATGTTTGGTTATGGCATAAGAGGCTATGTCATGTTAAATTTCATAACTTGGTAAGCATAAGTAAATTGAAAAAGGTTAGAGGGCTGCCTAAGTTAAAGAAACCTGAGAATTCAATGTGTAAGCAATGTCAATTGGGCAAAATGACTAAATCAAGATTTAAGAGAAAAACTCATACTTTTGAGAATATTTTGGAATTGGTTTATACTAACCTTTCTGGACCCATTGGTGAGAAAAGTTACTGTGGAGAAAAATATTTTATTCTATTTGTAGATGACTACTTTAGGATGATGACTATTATGTTTCTTAAAAAAAAATCTGATGCATTTTAGCTATTTAAGTAGTACTTGGAAAAAATTGAAAACGAAATAGGTAAGAGTCTAAAATCTTTGAGATCTGACAGAGGAGATGAGTTCATCTCTAATGATTTTAATAGGTTCTGCAATGATCGAGGGATAAAAAGATAGATGTCAACACCTAGGACACCACCACAGACTGGTATAGCTGAAAGAAGAAATCAATCTATCATTGATTGTGCTAGAACACTAATGATAGAGAAAAATGTTGCACATAAATATTGGAGAGAAGATGTAAGTACAACAGTTTATACCTTGTGTTGCCCAAATTTCCCATTCTGTGCATTTGGCCTGGTTTTCCCTGTCTTGCTTCCTCTGTCTTGTTTTCCAGGCTTCATGTCCTCACCAAAACCCTTAGAACCCTATGTCTTCATGTTTAAGCGAGGTTATAAACCCTAGGCCATGGCACTTATATTTCATCATTACTTTTTAAGTCACTTAGAACATGTGCTTTATTTTTCAGTCGCTTGATCGCTTCAGCCTGGGCAAATATTCCTTTTCTTCTCCCGACTCTGCGTCTTCCTTGTGCCACGCAGTCTTGTGATCTTTTGGAATATTCCCTAAATGTCTCCCGACTTAGCATTTGTTCTTTGGTCGCGAGGTTGCTAGATAATGTCATAAGTCCTATGCCAGTTGGGGCCCGCCCTTAGTCGCTTGATCGTAGTGAAATTTGTTTCAAGTTATTAAGTTGCGTGAGTGCACGACGAGCTGCCAATTGCGGTCGTCATGCAATCACGATCTATTCTTGCCCAGGTCCCATCCGTTCCTGACTGTGCAACGAGACGAAGGATAATGTCATCGCGCACTCACCGAGTAGAAGAGATGAAGATGATATCAGTCACGAGTATGCGATAAGCAAAGAGGACAAGTCATCACGCAGTCACTGAGCCAAAAGGAAAAAGCAGGAGCTGCTCGCGGGTGAGCGACCAAAGGAAAAGAGGAAACTCATCGCGTAGTTGCTGATCAAATTGAGTAAATGGAAAAGTGCTCGTGAGTGCGCGACAAGAAGAAAACAAGTGCTTGTCACTCAGTCGCCATTCTATAAAAGTGAAGGGTTTTCTGCTCGCGACTGAGCGATTGACAAAAGGAAAGGCCTCGTCGCGCAGTCGCCGAGCAATCAAATGAAAGAAGAAATGGCTCGCGACTGTGTGATTAATGAAGAGATAGCTGCTCATCGTGGGA
>MU226249.1:5724187-5750099 GCA_018584345.1 Thuja plicata
GCCTAGAACCTGGAGGTCTCATCTCGGTTAGCATAAGGTCCCACAAACTTGAGATGATTCCCATGTTATACTGGATTATCAAGACCAAGAGAGCTTGAGATCAGAGGCGCAAATTCAGTGTATAACACCTTGAACAGAGTACAAGTTAAGAAAGGTACAAATACTACATCTTATGAGCTATGGTATGGACATGCACCCACTGTAATTTATTTTAAAGTCTTTGGGAGTAGTTGTTTCATACTAAAGGATAATAGAAATGGTAAACTTGATGCTAATTAAGGAGAAGAAGGCATATTTCTTGGATATTCTACTAAGAGTAAAGCATACAAGTGCTTGAATTCTAACACTAACAAAATTGTGGAAAGTGCAAATGTTGGAATTGATGAATATACAGAAAGAAATGAAGCTGAAAGCATGATTGAGCGTAAAAGTTACAGATCATTCACTTATCTTGAAGAGGAGGAATCTAACAAAACAAAAAATGAATTTGTCGAGCAACAGTCTGCACCTGTCGAGACACAGTAAAAAATTTTCAGGCAACAGGAGGTGACTGCCGAGCTATCTGATGGAGATGTCAAGTCACAGTTTCAACCTGAAATGAACATGAATGATCAAACTAAAGCTGAGAAAGAGCCTACTTTTTCAAAATATGTGAGAAGGCACCATAAACCTGATCAAATCATAGGAGCAAAGGATTTAGCAGTTATGACAAGAAGCAGATTAAGAGAAGATCCATGTTTGCTATGTGATTTTGAGCCTAAGACACTAAAATATGCTTTAGACAATGAAGACTAGATTCAAGCCATGAATGAAGAGATAGACCAGATAGAAAAGAACAAGACATGGACACTAGTGCCGAGGCCTGACAACAAAAATGTAATTGGTACAAAGTGGGTATTTAGAAACAAGTTGAATGAACATGGAGAGGTAACAAGGAATAAAGAAAGACTGGTATGTAAAGGTTATGGACAAGAGGAAGGAATTGACTATGGAGAGACATTCACCCCAGTTGCAAGATTGGAAGGTGTAAGAACTCTACTTGCATATGCAGCCTACAAAGGATTTAAAGTTTATCAAATGGATGTGAAGTCAGCATTTCAAAATGGAATATTAGAAGAGGAGTTATATATTCAACAAGCTAATGGATTTGTTGACCCAAGAAAGAGAAACATGGTTTACAGATTGCACAAGGCATTATATGGATTAAAAAAAGGACCCAGAACATGGTATGAAAGATTGCACAATTATCTAATGAAGATTGGATTTGCAAGAACAAATGACAACACCAATTGGTATTTGAAGACATAGCAAGGCAAAGGAATTTTATTGGCTGAAATTTTTGTTGATTACATCATATTCAGTGGATGAGAAATGATATGCAAAGCACTTGCAAAAGAGATGCAAATTGAATTTGAAATTTCTATGTGAGATAAAATTCTTTGTTGGTTTACAAATACATCAAATGAAGAATGGTATCTATATCACTCAATCAAAATATGTCAAGGAGACACTGAAAACTTTTGGTATGGAATATTCAAAACCAGTGAGTACACACATGGCTACTAGACAGAAGTTGACAAAGAATGATGATACAAATGGAGTAAATCAAAAATTGTACAAATTAATGATTGGTAAGCTACAATATGTTGTACATAGTAGACCTAATATTGCATTAGCAGTTCAAATTGTTGCTATATTTTTTTCTAGTCCAAAAGAGACACATATAATGGCAATGAAAAGAATTCTGAGATATTTGAAAGGTACACAAGATTATGGCCTATATTACAAAAGGAATGACAAGTTTGAAATCAGAGTCTATATTGATTCTGACTGGGTTGGTAGTGTGGATGATAGAAAAAGAACCATAGGAGGAGCATTTATTTTGGGGAAAAGGCTAGTTTCCTATACAAGAACGAAACATAATTGCACCTCACAATCTACAGCTAAAGCCGAGTATGTGGCAACAATAGTTAATTGTTCAAACATTGTGTGGTTAAAGATAATACTGAAAGGTATGAAGGAGGAGATCAAAGAACCAGTTGTCATATATTATGATAACGCAAGTGCCATTAATATTTCTAAAAATCCTATAATGCATTCTACGACAAAATATATAGCTATCAAGTATCATTTCTTGAGGGAGCTAGTTCAGAAGAAGGAAGTGAGATTGGAATATGTACATACTAAGGAATAGTTGGCAGACATATTTACAAAATCATTACCCAAGGATGCTCATGAGTATCTAAGAGGTAAATTAGGGGTGATTCCTCTAGCAGTGGCTAACTAGTTCTGAATGGAATTATTGCATCAAATGTTTTAATTAGACCACTTGCCACATTAATGCACAGTGAGTCACTTTTTTAAGATGCTACCTAAAAACTGTGAAGTGGAAGACAAGAACAGAAAGGAAGATCAGTCATAAACAAAGATGACAGGAACAACATGATACAAAGATTAGAACAAGATGAATCTGCATAATAAAGATGTCAACATCTTTGGCGTTGTTGTCAAAGAGGGAGATTATTGCTAAAACAAATGATTGATAAAAAAAAAAGATATGAGGGAGATATTACTGAAAGAGGGAGCTGAACAAGCAATAGAAAGATATCAGTGTGATTATAGACATAGAGGGAGTAATATTTTATAGTTGAGAGTCAGAATGAAGCTAAGGACATTAATGAATATTTGTTTATATTAAGGAACACACTCACTTTTTGGATTTTATGGTAACTTTGGTTGGAAATTATTGTTTTACAGTTTAGTGTTGCCATCAATGCCAAAGAGGGAGATTGTTGGAAATATTTCTTCAATGTAGACAATTTTTATTTTGTCATTGAAAACCTTAACTGGTGAGACTATTGTTGCATGTTTAAGTACCACATCTATTGATTAATGAAGATTTGAAGAATAGGATAACAAGAAGACTGAGGAAATGGTTGAGTTATGAGTATACACCAAGGTACTTGATCATTTGGCACTTTGGAAAAGTGATATGTTGTTTATCTCTCACTGATAGTTCACTGGAAAGTGGATGCTGAGAAAAGAAAAGTCAATGCTGAGCAAAGTGAAAGGTGATGCTGAGAAAAGAAAAGATGATGTCGAGTGCTAGTGAAATGCCGAGGGAGGAAGAGAAAGCTGAGCATCAATATTTTAGTAATTGATGAAATTTGAGATCTCTGGCTGACATAGTTGATTTTATTGGGATATGTATTGTTAATTAAGATTGGTCTAAACTCACTTAATGCATGGGAAATCACTATTAAGGAATGGATATGTTTAATTAATGACTATATTGGAGAAGTAGATTAAATGTAATGATGGAAGGATCCATTGGATCTGACCTAACCTAAGGTCTATGATCTTGATTAAGTGGAAAAAGATCTATCTGACCTAGATGAAGAGGTATAATATAACCTATTGAGGTTATTGTCATTGTATCCAAGTGAAAGGAGAAGTTGTATGCAAGAGTATTGCATGGTTAATTGACTGATTAGCAAGACCTAGCAAAGAAGGCTAAGCAGAGAAGTGGAGAGAGATTGCTTGATGGATTTCCAAGAAAATCTAAATTTTGAGATGAAAATGGAGGCCACTCAGTGAATTAGCATTAGAGCTAAAATTGGATCTGGATTTGCAAAGTAAGTTGTATGTATCAGATCACACCTGTTGATTACTTTCTAACCATCATATCAGTTAAAATCCTTTAACCAGGTTGACCTAACAGTCATTGTATAAATCTTTTAAAAAAGGTGACATTCAGACTGGAATGTTCTAAATCCTCTAACAAGGCCACTCCTGATAGGGTGATTAAATCCTTTAGCCAGGCCACATTTTACAGTGTGTTTTGTAACCTTTAACAAGGTTGGTTCCTAATAGGGCATCACTTCAGAAGAGTGAAATTTTGGTAGCATGTTACCGGTGGCTTTTCCCATATTGGGTTTCAACTTTAAATCATGGTGTCAAAATGTGTGAATTTTTATGTTGTGTTTTACTATTAAGTTTTTGTAAGCTTATTTCATTAGTATAGTAAACTGCACACTTTTGTTGTTTATTGTTGTCGAGGAGATCTGAGTTGTTGAAGTGGTATAAAGTTTTATATGGGCACTTTTGGACCTAAGGATAATTGATTTACCCCCCTCTTAGTTATTCTAAATTCATTCTAACACTCGCAAGCTTCTATGTTACATCCCCATTATTCCACGTCTGAAATGATTATTCAAGTGCAATAGCTTGGCACAATTTATGGATTACCATGCACACAGTAGGAGTTGAGATGAAATTATTTTAATGGCTATGGATGGTTCATCATTTATGGACATATAGGAAAAGTGGCCACGCTTTCAAGAAGAACCTCTAAATCTCAATCTTTCTTTGGTAGCAGACCGTGTCAATCTGTATGGAGAGATGAGATATGTTTACTCGATGTGGCCTTTTTTTGTTATCAACAATAACCTTCCACCATGGATGCCAATAAAGAGGGAGCACATTATTTTGGCAATGATTTTTCTAGGTGTTTTATAATTTTATAGTTATCTACATATAATTACAATTCTTGGAGTGAAATGACCACAATAATTATCTGATGTTGTTAATTCAACTAGGTAAGTACCAAGTGAAAGATATGAATGTATATATTGTGCCTCTTATTGACGAGTTGTTGGTGTTATGGAATGGTTTCACTATGTATGACATCTCTAGGCCAATTGGACAAAGAAAATTTCAATTCTATGTAATGCTTGTGTGGACAATTCATGATACTCTAGGGTTGACACATTTATGTGGTATGTTATGGTGAATTCTAGTTGTACACGATAATTCTAATTTTAAAAATTCACATATTTAATCCAATTGCATTGTTATCTTGTAGGTCTTCAAACAAAGGGAAAATTTTCATGTCCAATGTGTGGTCCAAAGATGAAATCTCGCCATTCCAAAAGTTTAAGAAAGCAGGTGTTTAATGTGTATATGCACTTCCTCCCTAAAAATCATAAGTATCAAAGTGTAGAAAAAAATATTTTCAATGGGAAAGAAGAGACTACATCAAAGCCCCGAAGAATGAAACCTCACTTATGAAAGTTGGAATATAATAGAATTCGAGGTAATATAGTTACACCTAATGGTTGATGTTTGAAAATTATATATTTTGATTTTGTTTTGTTGGCTAATTATGTAGTTAATGATCTTGAAGGTAGTGAAGGCAACGCTGACCAACTTCCAAAGGGACTAAAATGTTATCCCAGAGAATTTAGTAGGCTTCCCTACTATGAATAGCTACAAATTATGCATTTGTTTGATACTATTCATATTAAAAAAATGTAACAGAGACACTGTGGAAAATATTGGATGGAAGGCATGACAAAGAAAAACTTGGCAAAATTTGTAGTGACATTCATGATTCCAATCATGCAATGGAAAATATCATTGAATCAAATAGCAATGGATTTCCTACAAACAAGTCATAAACAAGTCATAAATATCATTGAATCAAATAGCAATGGATTTCCATAAACAAGTCATACAAAAAATTTGATTTCCTACAGGATTTGCTGCGAATATAAGCAATCTCATATCAAAGAAGAGTGATTTTGGGTCAAGGATGGAAATGCATGATTGGCATACCTTCATCAAGGTAAGTCACAGTATTTTGTATTTAGAATATATTTGTGTAACTGCATTCAATTTTCATTGTATGAAATGATCAATTGACAATTGTTGTAGGATTTTCTACCCCTATTGCTCCCAAAGAACTTTAACACTAATATCAAACAAGTGATATATGATCTTGGAAAATACATGAGGTAAGAAGTGATATTTGTTCAATATATCAAACAAGTAATGTATTGTAAAGTCTTGTATTTATATATTTTTGTTTCTTGAATCCCTTATAGGTGGTTTTCATTAAAGAAATCCATAAAGAAGATATAAAATATTGGAAGAAAATAATTCCTCACCTAATGTGTGAAATGAAAAAGTGCTTACCTTCAACCTTTTTCAATGCACAAGAACACTACCTCATATACCAAGTTGAGGAGATTGAATTGTGTGGACCTGTACAGGCTAGGTCAATTTGGATGGTTGAGAGACACTTGAAATTTTTGAAGGGTTTGGTATGATAAAGAGCATGTCTTGAGGATTCTATGGTTGAGGGATATATGGTATACTATATGATGGTGTACATTACTCAATATCTTCCTAATCTTGAAGCAAAGACCCATATAGATTGCATTTGGGATCTCAACTCCATTAAAAAATTTGAAGGGGAGTACTTGGTGGGCAACGATAGATTTAGGAAATTGAAAGGTAATAAATTATGAGATGTTATTGTAGTAAATTAATTCTTAATCTTTAAAATAAATCTGTTGTAAGTCATCTATTTACTTTTGTACAATTGCTAAAGAGTGGGATGTAATACATTTGTTTATTGCAAAAAATTAAGATTGGATGATGGTATGGATTGAATGATGTCAAAATTATGGTCATAGATTAAAATGGGAACTTGTGTCTTCATTGGTTATACAAGCTCATCGTAATGGAGATCTCAATGTTACACAAAAGGAAATAGATTTAGCATATGGTTTAAGAGATCACCAGGTACTTATAAATTTGTTAATCAATCATATGTTTTTCAACTTGTGATGCAACAATTTATACATGTTTGACATTATTCTAGGTGAAACACCACAAGGCTATGTTATGCAATGGTTGTAAATTTTGCATCAAAAATTTGGATGACACGAAGAGAACTTGTGATTCTAGGATAAGTATAGTCTTCCAAGTGACCAATATTTCATCTAGAAATGACTTACATCCTCAAGAGTCACAAAATCGATACTATGGTATTTTGGTTGATATACTTGACTGTGACTTTAATTCCTTCAAATTAGTTCTCTTCGTCATGAAATGGTACAGACTATGTCTCAACCAAAATGATCCTAATAGAATTGTTATTGAACATGAAAATGGATTTACAATGATTAATACAAGGTTGTCTGAGCTATTTGGGGAAGACCCCTATGTTCTTCCAAGCCAACGTGAGCAGGTATTTCACTCAGAGGTTCCACATAAACTGGGTTGGTCATTTTTTGTTAGACATGATTCAAGAGGAAGGCCGATAAAGTCTAATGTGATGGAAGAAGAAGATACCAAGGAAGAGGAAGAAGTGAAAGATGGTGTAGATGATTATCATGATCAAGAGTTAGTCAAAGAAGAATATGAAGAAGAAGATGATGATGTGTGTGATGAAAATGTGTCACACTTGTATGAATCATTCCATCCAAGGTTGCTCAAGAATGAGGCCTCAAATATCGACTCATATCTCTCTAGTCATAGAGTGCAAAGGTGTGTAATGGAGGCCCTCAGATTGACCTAGTTAGTACCTATGCAAGTAAACCATGAAATGAGAGATTCAATGCATGAAAATGAGATCTACTCTATATGATAACAACACCTTGTAAGAGCAATAGGAACATAATAGGAACTAACCACTATAGGAAAAAAGTCCCATAGACTCCGAACACCATTTGAACTTCACAGTGCCCATTATTTTTGTTAATGCATCTGCAACATTATTCACAGTATCTACCTTCTCCAAATTTACATTTCCATCTTCCACCATATCTCTCACAAAGTGAAACCGCACATCAATGTGCTTCGTTCTGGCATGGAAATTTGGATTCTTTGCAAGGCAAATAGCGCTCTGACTGTCACACCAAATAGTAATCTATTCTGCATCAACACCATCATTAGAACATAATCTCCTAAGAAAAATGGATTCCTTACAAGCATGAGTAGTAGCCATGTACTCAGCTTCTATAGTGGACAAAGAAACCACAGGTTGTCACTTACTCATCCAACTGATGGCACCACCAAACATAGTGAACACATAAGCACTGGTGGATCTCCTGTTGTTAATATCACTTGCCCAATCTGAATCCACAAACCCATGAATACAAATTGAATGCGAACATCCAGAAGAGTTACCATGGTAACATATGGAGTAATCTGATGTACCCCTCAAATATCTAAATACTCGCTTAATTGCATCCCAATGTACCCGTCTAGGGTTAGCCATAAATCGACTCAGGACTCCCACTACTTGGGCAATGTCTGGTCTAGTACAGACCATAGAATACATAAGACTACCAACTACACTAGCATAAGGTACTCTACTCATGTCCTCCACCTCACTAGGATATTTTGGATAATCATCTACAGATAACTTTGTTCCCACTAAAACAGGAACACATAGTGGTCTACAATCTGCCATGCTGAACCTATCCAACACAGACTTCACATACTTACTCTGACTCAACCAAAGTTTTTTGTTAGACCTATCTCTACTGATTTCCATACCAAAGATGTACCTTGCTGCCCAAGATCTTTCATCTCAAACTATGCTGACAACTAAGATTTAAAATCAGAAATCATACCCTTACCTTTCTCAAACAACAACATATCATCAACATATAATGCAACAATAAGAAGGTGATCATTTTCAACTCTAAAATAAACACAATGATCTAATTTTGATCTTACAAATCCAATTGACAACACAAAGGCATCAAATTTAAGGTACCACATCCTAGGAGATTGCTTCAAACCATATAGAGATTTCTTTAATCTACAAACTAAGAATTCTTTACCTTTAACAATGTAGTGCTCAAGCTGTGACATATAAATCTCTTCCTCCAAATCACCATGAAGGAAAGTTGTCTTCACATCCCTCTGTTCTATCTCTAAATCATATGATAAAGCAAGAGATAAAAAAAAACTAATGGATGTCAACTTTGCAATAGGAGAGAATGTCAACTTCCCATCCTTGTTCTTTACAGAACTATTCAAACTCTATGGAACAAAACTCACCACCATTATCAATTCTCACACACTTGATTCTTTTACCAGTCTGATTCTCCACAAGAGCCTTAAATTCCTTGAACCAACTGAAAACCTGTGTCTTACTTTTTAGGAAATATATCCAAGTCCTTCTACTATAATCATCTATAAAAGATACAAAATATACAGAACTAGAAATAGAAGGAACTTTTATAGGACCAAATACATTAGAATGAATAAGGTCTAAAAGTTCAAAAGACTTGTGAGAACTAGAGTAGAACTTAACACAATTTTACTTACCATAAACACAGTGTTCACAAAAATTGAATTCAAGATTACAATCATTTAGCCCCTTAATGATTTTTTTAGTTTTTAAGGTCCTAAGACCCTTCTCACCAATGTGACCAAATCTCATATGCCACAACATTGTCTTTTCTATAGGAAGCTTTCCTTTCAAAGTGTTTGCACCCTTAGGTACACTTACTGCACTGCCATCAGAACCCATTGCCACAGTCTTCTTTATTGCTTGTTCAGATGGTGGGGATGAAGTGATAGCTTCTCTCTTATTTGAAATAGAAGAACTATTGCACTGAGCAATGCATGCATCAATCTGAAACAAAGTACCTCTCCTAGTACCTTTAGATAGCACCATAGAACCTCTCATCATCTTGCATCCATCTTTCGAAAAGAAAACTTGCACACCTACATCATTTAGCATACTTACAGATAATAGGTTTTGTGCCAAACCTAGAATGTGCATAACTCCAATGATTCCCTTTACTCATCCATCAAGAAATATGATAGTGACCCTTCCGTGTCCAACTATCCAATTTTCTTGCTTTCTAGAGGAGGTTATTCTTCACTCCATGTAGTTTCATCTCTCACTTTTGGAGAGGGGTTTTCTTTCTTTTCCTGTTGGTTTTTATCCCTTTTTCTCCGCTTTGAGATATTTTCATTGTACATGGGTACCTAATCAAGCCTTTGTTGTCGAAAATCATTCATGTTTTTCATGCATAGAGTTATTCGTCTCCCTAAATTTCACTTAAGGGGTGTTAGAGCATGCTTATTAGTTGCTTTAGGTACACTTGCACATGTTGCTTTAATTAATTATGCACATGATAGAGAATATTCTCATATATATAAATATATATATATATATATATATATATATATATATATATATATACAAAAAAAAAATATGTGTAGGAAGTAATAATATTTCCCAAAGTTTAATAAACAAAAAACTTTCAAAAAGCTTTTTTGGATGAATTTTTTTTAATTCAAATTTTTTGAAAAGCATGCAGAGGTAAAGACATGCACACTCAACAATCATGCAAGCCCACATGTTACAAAAATCACCTCCAAATTTAGCAGTGCCACTAAATTTTGTGTTTTACTAAATTTGGCTAGAAGGCTTCTATGTTTAGTTTTTGAATTCAAAAAAGAAGCACTTGGTTTTCTACCATAACTTTGTCATACAAGTTCAAAATTGGGAAAACAAGATATCATCGGAAAGATTATTGTGGTGGAAATCAAAATCTGGTGGTGGTTTGATAAGATTGTGCACCAATTTTGTGGACTAGGCATCTAAAGTTAGGGATATTTTTACACTTCTAGGGCTATGAATTAAGCAAACAGATTATATTTTCTAACTTACACACATTGTTGGAAAGCTCTAGGAATCCTCTATATAGATATTTTTTCTCCTTTTAAAATTTTTTGATTAGGTATAGAATGTTCTCATAATTATTTATTTTGAGATTTCTTGACTATGTAGTTGAAGGAGGGGTTGTGTATCTTATGGTGGGGGGTTTCTCTTGTAGATATTTAGTATCAAAAATGATTCTCTATCTCCTTATCCTTATTCTTAGTCTGGCAAGTCTTTCTCTAAGAAAAATCATGCATTAGGTCATCCTTGTAGTTTCTATTTCAAGGAAGGTCATACACTTTCTTGTTGTTTGAAGCGATTATAGGATTTAGAGGAGGCCATGAAACAACATCATATTTCAGCTACCCAGTCTTCATCGCCATAGATAGACAAAGGTCAAGCTCTTTCTACATGGTCATTTCGTTCATCTTCTTGTTAGTGAAACATATTTTTAGTGGACCTATCAAGACTCACCTTTTTCAATATTATGGGAGGTTTCTATTATTTGTTCTAATTCTTCCTTGGTTCTGTAGTTGATTAGTTCTTTAGACTATTGGAACTCATACATATTGATCTTGTATTTTAGACTAGCACTTTTCTCTTCCATGGTTGAGTAGTATCATTTGGATCACTCCTACAAATTCATGTGCCAACTTCATCTTGTACTAAAAAATGTTTTGTCTTCTTTTATCATCTACTCATTGTTCGAGTAGTGTCATTGGGGGCTCTCAAGTAGATTGTTGTCTTCTATTTCTTCAGCTAAAAAATACTTTGCCTTTGTTTTCCATATACTCATTGTTTGACTAGTGTTGGTGGGGGCACTCATACAGATTGATCTTCATCATCATCTGTGTTTCAATGGAGGTTCATCATTCAACACTATGAAAATTATCATTCGCCATGTGTCCACCCTTTTCTTGTGTCCTAGAGGTGGCTATTCTTCACTCCATGTAGTTTCATCTCTCACTTTTGGAGAGGGTTTTTTGTTTTTTCTTTTCATGTTGGTTTTTTCCCTTTTTCTCCGCTTTGAGATATTTTCATTGTACATGGGTACCTAATCAAGCCTTTAGTTTCAAGAATCATTCATGTTTTTCATGCATAGAGTTATTTGTCATCGTAAATTTCACTTAAGAGGTGTTAGAGTATGCTTATTAGCTACTTTAGGTACACTTGCACATGATACTTTAATTAATTATGCACACGATGGAGAATATTCTTATACACAATTAAATCACATGTTTTCACATTCATACTCTAGCTTAAGTTCACTTAGTGAGTCTAAATTTAGCTTAGTCTGATTTAGTTAGGATCTAGTTTGCATTTTGTGCATGTCATGCACTTGTAGTTTGCATATCTTAGCTTTAGTTTGCTAATTTTAGTCTGAGTTAGATTTTCTATTTTCAGATCTATTTCTTTTCTATAAAAGTAGTTAATCTCTTCATTGTAATTCATCCTGCAATTATGTGATCTTACAAATTGTAATTATTTCTCTTTTGACAAATATCTAGCAATTATTTTCTTGCTACCCTTGATTGTGGAAGTTGTTTTCATTTGTTTTTTATCCTAGTTTCTTTTGTTTTAAACTTCAATACAATCAACAATGAATAATCAGAGTGCATATAAATTGACCATCAACAAAATAATCATTTTATATTATCAATCTCCAAAACATAGTTCATAGTATCTATTTATATAGAATCTAGCAAGACATCGTCAACTCTATCTATATTATTCTTTCTTATCTTTATCTATTCATCTTTCTTATTTTATTATCTTCTACAGATTAGTTACAATTATCTTATACAATTCCCAAGATGAGATACTATTCATATAGTCTTCTAGAAGTCTAGTTCTATTTCAAAAGCTTGATTTAGCATTTTTCGTAGTTACTTTCCTTACCAACAATCACCTAAAGTGTTTCCTTTTTAAATTCTCAAAAGGGGCACCTACAAAGGTGTCTTTAGCACACCTCATTCCCATGACTCTTTCAATTCTCCTTTTCATTGAACCAATATGGGTATTTTCTTGATTTTGCATTAGGTAAAATATAAAAATATGCCCACTCTTCAAAATTACAATTACCTTTACACATAGGATACAAACATTAAATGATTTAACCCCCTATGTCCTCTTGGACACATTCCTAGGTGCATAAAGACCTATAGTTTCCTGCATTTATTTTAAACACCTATCGTTAATCTAAATTAATACTAAAGATTTTTTTGGATCATGTAGGATTTCCCTACACCCATGGCTAATCTTGCATCATCAAGAACTAGATATATTATAAGAATATTTTATGTAGAGAAGTAATAAATTATTTCAATATCTCAATAGACAAAGCAATTTGAGTTAGAGACATGTGAGATTAATCGAGTTCATGAAAATTTATTGTTTCACATTGACATTGTAGGAGATAAAAAGAGAAAGATGAAAGTATTGAAAGATAAGAAAAGTAACATAATAAAAAAAAATCAAATTAATTAACCTTCTCTCTCCATGATTGAACTATTATTCTCTCTCCAAGCAACATATCTTTATGCTAATGATTTTATAAGGAAAATACTAGCATTTAGATGACATGAATTTGATTAATTATTGATGAAGAGGAATATGAAACAATTAATAGATATTTGAATGGAGAAACAAAGGGTAAGGATATTACTATGAAATAGGTGAAAAGGTTTTAAGGAAAAATGATGGGCTACCCTTGTGAGAAGGGTCACAAACTATAGACATGTGAAAATGACACTTAGCATGGGGAAAAGCACAACATGTTCTTAGAAATGTTTGAACATATCTTGAAAAGTACAAGAAAATGAAAAGTGGAAACAAAAAAGGATAAATGTAAGAGACATATAATATGAAATGTGGTAAATGGATAAAACAGGAAACTAGAGTGTTGGCTCTATTCATAAGAGAATTCTCACACATGAGTAACTAGAGAAGTAGTTGATTAAGGACGAGTTGGAAGAATAGAGGTGACAAGTGCATGCAAGAATTTATGAGGGATTTGGTGACACGTGCCACATGACTCTAATTTTGAGGATTTTAAAGAATTTAAAATTGAGGAGAATATTTTATGTGGTCTCATGAATGGTTAATATTATGTCTTTCACTGATTGAGTTTTATGAAAATTATGTAACATTTAAAAGGTGCAAATACCGCATTAAATATTTGTTTTGGTCTAATTTGTAATACATGTAACATTGGTTTGATGCATTATGTGTAATTTTCAAACTAGACATATTTTTCCCTAGAAAATTAGTCATAAAAAGTAAATTTTTGGGTCAATGGTTTTGTGTATGTATACTTTTGAGGAACATTAAAGGTAAACATATGTCTTAGAGGTGTTGACATTCTTGTTTTGTCATTGATGTAAACATATGTGTTAGTTGGTTTCATCAGAAGTCTTGGACAAACTGGTTATCACTGGAATAGACAAGGTTGACACTAGTGTACGGGCTGATGACGTGTAACTGATTGAATGTTTGAAGATGTTTAAGTTGATCATTGAAATGCAGAAAGATAATGCAAGATATTAAATCAGTTAATGGATTGTATTTTCATTGATGTCAACTTGATATAATATAATCGTTTATAATCAAAGTGTCAAAGACTTCAGAGAATTAGAGAGATAAATATTGTGCTTTCAGTAATGTATAAAAGATAAGCATTCACTATGTGACTTCAAACACCGACGGCTAGTGGAACCCGACAGATAGAGATCACCGAAAGTCAAGTCACAATGATTCCTGAGAAAGAACACTGACGAACATAACCGACGAGAAGAATCACAAGCATAACCGATGGCCAAAATCATAGTGTAAACCGACGGAGGAGCTTGAGGAGAACTAGAGTATTGACTGAAGCTATCAAAGAGTTAAAACGCCAAAATTAACTTGAGTTCAGAAACAACAAAATATCTAGCTGGCAGAGATAAATATGGACTTAACAAGTAGTTATCTTTATTTTCATCGACAAGATAAAGCTAGAGATTAGTAAAGGATTTAAAGATATTTTGTCTAGTTGGAAAGAAGATCTCTGTGAGATAAAATAGGAGATTTTCTTTAAATATAATCGGCTAAGATTACGGATCACACCAAGATCAAGAAAATCAAGAACCTAACAATGGTGATATTATGTCAAGAAAATAGACAACTTAATTCATTACAAAATAAGAGAGGGTGAATGAATGAAAAAGAGGATGTTGAAGAGAAACTTCATATAGTCTTGATCAATCAAGCTGAGGAAAGAGCTAAAGTTTTCTATGGAAACCAAGTAACAAAGCACAACATCACCGAGGAGAACTAAAGCGGAGCAAAGGTATTAAAATAGATATAATTATCAGATTAGTTTTATGAGATTAAAATAGATCTAAATGTTACCAAGCTGACTCCCAAGGAGTATATGACTTATTTTGTGTTGTCATTATGGCAACAAAGTCATATGAAGTTTTGACAGCAAACTTAGTAGTGCAAATTGACTAAGTATAGAAGACAATACAGAACAAAGATACACAGATGATCAGAGCACTAGCTCACATGCGTACGACCGATCTAGACTAAGCGCCTTTAGACATAAGCTCTATGATATGTTTTTATACTTACCCTATACACTCGTGGCATGGAATGTCAGTACGAATAAGTTACAGAAAGAAAAAGTACACTAGCACTTCAGAATATAGAGTATGGAGCTGACTTTAAGTTTTTGATTAGCGTATAATATTTTGTTCTGTAAAGGCTAAGTGCCTATTGTAACAAGTTTGTAATCATGTACTAAAAATTATTGTAAACACACTTAATCCAATTTGTTTGGAAGTGTTGTGAATGTTGTTTTTGGGTCAACTAAGGTCTTGTTTATAGTCATGTCTATTCAGGCATAAACATATATATATGTTTTGAAAAGATATATTTGAAGCGTCGAAGACATGCAGAGCAGAGATATAGAAGAACAGTATAAAGATGTCAATATGAGATAGAGCACTTAAGAATATAAGAGAATAAGCACATAACTGGAATTGATTAGACATATGTGTCATATACAATAGTTCACTTTTGGATATAGTGTATATCTATTCTCAAGAGGTTGTAGCCTTCTTTCTCATTGAGCAATGAGCTCTTGGACTCTGATTCCTCACCCCTAACAAGGTTTCTTATAAGATCATCATTTTCATATTCATAGTTTAGCTGGTGTTGTTAAAAGATCATCAATTCCTAATGAAATAGCTTATGAATATAACTTTCATTGGATAAGATATGGGAAACTAACATAAGCATCGAAGCACAAAAGCTGAGGTGACCTGAATATTATTTCCAGTTTTGATAGTGCAAGAGCACACCAGTATTGAGACATTCAAAGCCAAGATAACCATGAGTGTGCGCTTGTGTAAACAAATAGATAAATAACAAATAAGGAGATAGTACCGACCTCACCTTGGCATACAAATAAATAGCATAGAGGGATGTGAGGCTTTTCCACCTTAATGCAGGAGCTCTTACCACATACACCTTGATTATTTGATGTTTCCAGATCCTCGGGACCACACCAACACGCAGTAAACAAAGAAAAGCTTAGCGAAATCAATGAGAACAAACAACATACAAATAGAAGTTTAGCATACTTCAACCATTTACAATGTTTTCAGATGTATATAGGTATAGGGTGTTTGAGAAACACTGTTGTGCTTGTGAGTGCTTTGTGTTTGATTGCTATCAATCTGCTATTTACATTTGTGATATCCAATGTGTGTTGAGAAACATAGATGTGTCCAAAGATAGTGTTAAGAAACACTGTTGATTGTGGTGTTGAGAAACACCTGTTTGCGTCAGTAGTGAGTTGTCCTTCAGAAATGACAAGATTACTGACTCTGGTGTAAACCAAAGATGTGATCAAATTGGGGACCCATGCCCCTAGTAGAAAATGGTGATAACTGACTTGACTCATACTATGAGGAAAAATCTGATTTGATTGCCCCCAGGTTATGACTCTAGATCGGTTTCAAGCCAAGAGGGTTCTCAAAAGAACTAGTATCACAAAAGTGACTGAAAGATATGTACAAATGGAAGCAAAGGATTGCCAAGACTAAGCATTGATAGATGGAGCACTGAGTACAAGAGGCACCTTTTTACTAGGTTTTCACCTACTTGGCAGAGATTCTATTTTTGCTACCATGGTGCCTGTTTACCAGGTTTTCACCAAGGCACTTTTTCTTCTTTTTCAATTTTTTTGTATTTTTCCATTTTTTATTTTTTTGATTGATGCATCAAGGTGCCTATTGCTAGGTTTTTACCAAGATGATCATTTTTTCAAGACTTTTTCCAATTTTTAAATTTTTTTTAGAGATTAACAGATCTCAAGCAAGATCATAGGGGTTTGCTCCCAAAGTCTATCAAGGTAGAAGTCATTACAGGTTGATTAGAAATTTTATGGATGAGGTGAAAAGACATTTATGGATGGAGAGGGTAAATGCGGCCCTCAAGGATAGTCTCTTCAGGGTTACCCAAGCTAGGGAAAAATGAATATAGCAATGTAGGCTCATGGAACAGTGCCAGATAGCATATAGGATAATGACCTAATGTCCTGAAAAGCATGTAGTCCAAAAGAATGGACATGTCAAGAGACTTTGGAGAAATAATTTTTCATTTTTTGTTCTTCGTTCTTCATTTGGATCAAGACCAAGGGGTCAATTAGATAGGATATATCCATGATAGCACAATTAGGATAAGGGGTGATGGAGGTATATGTTTTGGGATTATGGCATGAATGCTCAGAGATAGGAAGGATAGGCTTGGGATAAGAAAGATCATGATAGGGTGCCATGGATGAGAGCAAGTGAATACCTTGATAGAAAGGATAATGCATAAGTTGATACATGATGTGTTCATGGATAGGCTCAACCTTATCAAGATCAACATAAGGGACATGGATGCTCATGAATTAGCTAGATGCAATATATGATGGATAATATGACATGGAAGGAACTTGCCCCCAAGTGAAGAGTGCAAGTAGGAGGAATTATGCATGACGCCTGTTTGTTAGGTTTTCATCATGGTACTTATCCAAGGCACCACAAGAAGTGGTTTTGACCATAGGATAGATTGATTTATCTTTACTTTTTCTACCAAGGTGCCTATTTACCAGGTTTTCACCAAGGCACTTTTTCTTTATTTTTGTACTTTTTTGATTGTATGAAGGAACTTAAGCTTCTTGCTCTTTAGATAATGCTCCTTTGAAAGATATACTATGATAGGCCAAGGCCGCTGAAAGTATGCTCAAAGATGTTGATAGGGTGATGGTAGAGAAGAAATGGAGGATAAGGAAGATGATAGCCAAGGATTTATGTGAGGGATTGGATAAGAGGAATGGAAGGATATGGTGATAAGATCAACATTGACACACCCCCTAAAGGGTAGTGGATGGATGGAGGAAAAGTGGATGAAATAGCTTGAGGCTTCGATGTATGAGTGGATATGGATCTTGGTACATGAGGACCCAAGATGGATGAAGTATTCAAGGTAATGGATTTTGGGAAATGATGACCCAAAATAGATTTAGAAGATGGGAGCTTCTTAGATAGAGATGCAGTTGAAGACTTTGGAAGCTTGGATGCCAATGCTGAATTTTCTTTTTTGTTCAAGCCTTTTAAGAGAGACTTGGGAATCCACATAAATTTTGATTTTATTTTTGTATCCAAGTCCTTTGGAAGAGACTTGGGAATCCACTCTAGCTTTTGATTTTACTTTTCTTTTGGATGATTTAGAATGCAATTCTTCCATGATGGATTTAGGAACCCATATTTTCTTTGATGTTATTCTTTGCTTGGATTTAGAACGCAATTCTTCCATGATAGATTTAGGAACCCATATTTGCTTTGATATTATTCTTTGCTGAGTGGACCCTTGTGGTCTCTTGAGTATTTCCTTTTTCTTTGTAGTCACATGTCGATTAGATGGGACATAGTGATCTTCATATGTACGTGGATTCTTGTATTTCTGATTTCTTCATTATATATCCAAATTGCTTCCAAAAGACTTGGTAATTATGGATGAATAGGATTGATATGACTAGTTCCCATGGATTGGTTGATAAGGAGATTTCAAGGATGTATGTCTTTGTTTATCTTGATAAGAGATAGGATAAGTGGATGAAGGGATATAAGGACCCAATATAGATGAAAGGTTTGACGGATTTAGCTTCGGGATATAGGGACCAAGAATGGACTTAGAGGAAAGTGAAGGTTGATGCTTACATTTGAATGGAGGGATATAAGGTATGGAAGGGATATCAACATCGGTAGAGTGAGCTGCATCATCGAGGCTCTTCTCATTTGAATTCATCTATATATCAATATTAGCATGAGCAAATTTGATAGGAGCAACTGAAGCTTGAGGAGATTTATTATTCTTGAGGTGGATATGGATTCATAAACCCAATTTATTTGACATTGTTGGATCATCGGGACCACACCAACAAGAAGTAGAAAAAGAAAAGATTAATGAAATCAATGAGAATAGGTAGTATACAGATAAAAGTTCAACATACTTCAACCAATTTCAAATTTTTTGGATGTGTATATAGATATGAGGTGTTGAGAAACATCGTTGTGCTTGTGAGTGCTTTGTGTTTGATTAATATTGATCTGTTGTTTATGTTTGCAATATCCAATGTGTATTAAGAAACACAAATGTGTCCAAAGATAGTGTTAAGAAACACTATTGATTGTGGTGTTGAGAAACACCCATTTGTGTCAGTAGCGAGTTGTCCTTTATAAATGACAAGATTATTGACTCTGGTGTAAACCAAAGATGTGATAAAATTGGGGACTCATGCCCCAAGTAGAAAATGATGATAACTGACTTGACTCATGATGCGAGGACAAATCTAATTTGATTTCCCCCAGGTTATGACTCTGGATCAGTTTCAAGCCAGGAGGGTTCTCAGAAGAACCAGAGGGTCATGAAAGTGACTGAAAGCTATGTACAAAATGAAGCAAAAGATTGCCAAGACTAAGCATTGATAGATGGAGTGCTGAGTACAAGAGGCACATGTTTACCAGGTTTTCACCTACTTGGCAAAGATTTTTTTTTTGCTACCATGGTGCCTGTTTACTAGGTTTTTACCAAGGCACTTTTTCTTCTTTTTCAATTTTTTTGTATTTTTCCATTTTTGATTTTTTTTTATTGATGCATCAAGGCACCTATTGCTAGGTTCTCACCAAGATGATCATTTTTTTTAGGACTTTTTCCAATTTTTAGATTTTTTTTTCAGAGATTACTCTTATCTCAAGCAAGATCACATTGGTTTGCCCCCAATGTCTAGCAAGGTAGAGGTCATTATAGATGGATTAGAAAGTTGATGGATGAGGTGAAAAGAAAATAATGGATGAAGAGGGTGAATGCAACCCTCAAAGATAGTCTCCTCAAGATTACCCAAGCTAGGGAAAAAAATGAATATCATAATGTAGGCTCATAGAGCGGTGCTAGATAGCATATAGAACAATGAAGTGATGTCATGAAAAGCATATGGTCCAAAATAATGGACATGTCAATAAACTTTTGAGAAAGTGTTATTCAATTTTGATCAAGACCAAGGGGTCAATTAGATAGGATATAGCTATGATAGAACAATAAGGATAAGAGGTGATGAAGGCTATGATTGGATGTTTTGGATTATGGCAGGAATGCTCAGAGATAGGAAGGATAGGCTTCAGATAAGAAAGAGCATGATAAGGTTCCATGGAAGAGAGCAAGTGAATAGGTTGATGAAAAGGGTAATGAATGTCAGGATAGGATCAACCTTGTCAAGATTAGAAAAAGGAACATGGATGCTCACATGCTAGCTAGATGTAAGACATGATGGATACGATGACATGGAAGGAACTTTCCCCCAAGTGAAGAGTGCAAGTAGAAGAAATTACGCATGATACCTGTTTGTCGGGTTTTCATCATGGTACTTATCCAAGGTGCCACAAGAAGTTGTTTTCACCATAGGATGGATTGATTTCTCTTTACTTGTGCTACCAAGGTGCCTGTTTACCAGGTTTTCACCAAGGCACTTTTCCATTCTTTTTTTTTTTTTTTACTTTTAATTTTATGGAGGAACTATAGCTTCGTGCTCTTTAGATAGTGTTCCTTTGAAATAAATGCTATGATAGCCCAAGGCCACTGAAAGTATGCTCAAAGATGTTGATAGGGTGATGGTAGGGAAATGATATGGAGGATAAGGTAGATGGTAGTCAAGGATTTATGAGATGGATTGGATAATAGGAATGGAAAGATATGAGATAGATGGGTAAGAGGTAGACGTAGGATATTGGATAGGGTATGGTGATAAGATCAACATCGACACACCCCTTGAAGGGTAGTGGACAAATGGAGGAAAAGTGGATGGAATAGCTTGAGGCTTTGATGGATGAGTGGATATGGATCTTGGTACACAAGGACCCAAGATGGAATTAGAAGATGGGAGATGTTGAGATGAAGATGCAGTGGAAGACTTTGGAAGCTTGGATTCTAACTCTGACTTTTCCTTTTTGTTCAAGCCTTTTAAGAGAGACTTGAGAATCCACATAACTTTGGATTTTCTTTCTGTATCCAAGTCCTTTGGAAGAGACTTGGGAATCCACATAGCTTTTGATTTTCTTTTGTTTTTGGATGATTTAGAACACAATTCTTCCATGATTGATTTAGGAACCCATATTTTCTTTGATGTTACTCTTTGCTTGGATTTAGAATGCAATTCTTCCATGATGGATTTAGGAACCCATATTTGCTTTGATTTTATTCTTTTTTTAGTGGACCCTTGTGTTCTATTTATAGTCACATGTCAATTAGATGGGACAAAGTGATTATTATATGTAAGTGGATTCTTGTATTTCTGATTTTTTCATTGTACATCCAAATTATTTCCAAAAGACTTGGGGATTATGGATGAATAGGGCTGATATGACTGGTTCATATGGGTCGGGTGATAGGGAGAGTTCAAGGATGTATGCCTTTGTTGATCTTGATAGGGGATAGGATAAGTGGATGACAAGCTAGTAGTGATAGGCATGTTGGATGGAGGGATATAAGGACCCAATATAGATGGAAGGTTTGATGGTTCAACTTTGGGATATAGGGACCAAGGATGGATTTGGAGGATAGTGAAGGATGATTCTTACATTTGAATGGAGGGATATAAGGTGTGGAAGGGATATCAACATATTTAGAGTGAGCTGCATTGCCAAGGCTCTTCTCTTTTGAATTCATCTTTATATCAATAGGAGCATGAACAACTTTGATAGGAGCAACTTTGATAGGAATAACTGAAGCTTGAGGGGATTTTTTTTTTGCAAGGGATTTAGAGGAACAATGTTTTCTTGAGGTGGATATCGAGGAACATGACAAGGAGATGATGGGATGCTCTGATCTTGACAAGGAGATTTGGATGGTGTACAAAGGATACCTTTCTATTGATTTTCAATAGCCCCATTAGAGATGCCAGAAAGGATATCTTGATCTTTCTTGGGAGATGGAGGGATATCTTCTTGGAAGAAGTGAAAGGGTATGATGAAATCATCATGGGAATCTTGAGGTATGCAACTTTGGTCAAATGTTAGATAAGGATGGATGATATCCTAATCTTGATCATTACTGACATTTATTTCTTCACACTTTGGATTATCCTCTTGACATGGAGCCACTTTTAAGGACGAGGTAGGAGTTTTTATCTGCATAAGAGATTCTTGACAGGCTAATGGGCAATCATTTGGAGTACACATGATAAGCATTGAAGCACATTGATGCTTTGGGTCTATGATGTTTGAAGCCTCAGAAATACTTGCAGGCATATGCAGATTAGCTTGGATATCTTTTAGAGGTAGTCCTTGAGAGTAGACATAGTTGTCCTTAGGCTCAATTCTTGATGGAGGAGGTGTGGCTGGTTTTGAAGCATTAGGAGATTTTTTCTTGAAGATCTAGATAGATCTGAGAAAGAAAATGAGTAACTTAAACTAAAATTTGATGGCTCACAAATGCTTATCAAAAAGTTAAGAAAAGATTTGAAAGATTGCTCTACAAATAATTTGTGTAAAATGGTCAAGAAATTAAATGAATAAAACTTATCTTTAAAGGATAAGATAGAAGAACTGAATGATCAGTTAACTGATAGCCTAATAGCTATTGAAGAGAAGAACAAAGAAAATAAATAGCTAGATGAAGAACTCATGCAAGCCAATATGAAAATCTTGGAGTTGGAAAACATCAAGAATAAAATTGAATCTAAATTATCAGGAGAAAAAGACAGGACTAATAAACTACACACAAGTTCTAATCTGATTCAATCACATCTTTATACACAAAAGATAAAAGGTGATACCACTGGTATGGGATACGGTATAGCTAAAATTGAGATCAATTCATTACAAGAAAGAAAGAAATCTCAAATAGAATCTGCAGAAGAAAAGAAAACTTAGAATCATGAAAATTCTAAAGTAGAACCACCAAAAGATAAATACAAGGTAGTCAACAATACTTGCTATGCCTGTAACAAGCATGGAAACTTGGCAAGAGATTTTACGGATGTAAGACCCTTCAATGATTACTGTTACTCCTGTAATAAGTTTGGTCACAAGGCTATTCATTGCAGGAAAAATCAAAGAAATTAGTCACAACTAAACCAAAGGAATTAGACTCAATACAATCAGAGAAATCAACATCAAAGAAACTTGCAGAACATTACATGTCAGATATGTAATTACAATGGAAACATAGCCAAGTAGTGTAGCATGATGAATAACAACATCAGACCTCCTATCATTTGTCACTCATGTGGAATAGCTAGACACATCTCAAGGTTTTGTAGATCAAGAACACAAGGACAAGAGAATCCTAAAAATTCTTTGTTTGAAGAATTAGGAGAAGTTAAGTTTGCGGAAGCTAAAGCTAACTCAGATAAAATATGGGTTGAAGTAAAGATAGATAATGAAGAGAACAAGGTAGTAGATGCATCCTCAGTGGATGCACCTTCATCTTTTGGATAATTGACCCTCATGGTCATAGGGGGAGATATTCTAGCTCTGAACCCCTGTGTGGCTCGTATACTCATCTCTGAGTATGCGCCTTCGAATTCATGTCTATGATAAGTATCAAGAGATAGAAAAATCAGAAATTCATTCTATGATCATCTCTCACATGATTAAGTTCAAAAGGATAGTATTGGAACTCAAAATAGTCATAGAAGACAAGGTATGGACCATACTTGATGTATTAAAGAGGTAAGCAATTGAAGAGGATATGAGGATAAGAGAAGAAACATTGGATAGTCTTCTCCTAGTATGCTCGCATGATGAGAAAGCCATTCTGTTGGATTTAGTAAAGCCTCACCTAAGAACAAAAATAAGAGTTCTCCATATCATGAATAAGGAGTATGATCTGGTTGGTGAAGAGACTCAGAAAGAACTTGAGCGGGTATTTCTAGATAGACATATGTATCCTTCAACAACACCTACAAAAAAGGCAACTCCAGTTCCTCCCAAATAGGTTATAGAACCAGTGATTCAGAATGCACCTAAGATAGGTCCATGAGTTTCAGCACCCTTAGTTTCAATAGCTTTTGATATAGTAAAAGACTCAGGAGATACTATAGTGATTGATGATATCAAGATATCCATGACCGCTTCTAACAATGATATGGACAAGGTTGAAAAAGCATTTGTAAGCACTGAAGAGACAAAGGAGGTATGCACTGATGACACATCTTTACAACAAGATGAAGTTCCCTCTAAAGATTCAACAAATTTGAATAAAGAGGAAGATAATCAAACTAATGAGACATGAGTCATGGAGATCCCAGTAAAAAGTGAATGGATGGATACTAGTCAGAATACTATATTCACACCATCCATTCAACCATCTACTTCATTTTTGTCAAGCTTAACTCCTGACTCAATAAGTCTAGATGCATGGGGAGAAGAAGAATTGATCAAGATCAGTGTCCTGGCCATGGAAAAAGCCAAAGAGAAATAAGTTTTGAGAAACCCACTCTTTTTGGAATCAGTGAACATTTTGAATTATCTAGTGCCTGCAGACAAGAAAGTGGCTAAAATTCAATCAGTTGATGATGTAGACATCATCCTAACAAGCTTCAAAGCACACTTTACAAGTTTAGTAGACTCAGCTACTAGAATTGTAGAAGATGAGTATAAAAAGGAAAGATTGAATGAACTGGTAAAGAATTTTTCCTTAGATTTAAAGTCATTAAAGATTGATCAGACAATGTTGAAAGAGTTGGCATCAAAAGGCATAAAGGTTATAGAAAATTGCATGGACAAAGGAAAACTCACTTCTAAACATATCAAAAAGATAGAAGAGGCAAATATCTTGGTTGATAACATTAGACAATTAGTTGAAACATCATCCCAAGACATAAACATCTGCAACAATATCTATCAAGGTCAGTTAGACAAGATAGAAAAAGATAAAATGGAGATCAGCAAGATAAGGATCAGGAAGACTCAACTAAGAAATGCACTTGCACCCTCCTTAGCAGTTCTAGATGATAACATTAAACAGATTGATGTAACCATTGCTACCTATGATAAAGGACCCAACATAGATTTGACAAAGATGTAAAAGCTTATATATGCCTTATGTGCCCATCTACAAACAATTGATGCACTAAAGGCATTTTAGTAGCAAGAGATGAAGAATCTATAGATAATCTATCCAAATGTATACATGGAGTAAGTATCTAGAGACTTACAATTTCGACACCTTTGTCATTAATGTCAAATGGGGAGTAATGTATGTATGATTAGTAGTGTATTTATATGAAAAGAAATATATAGTATATGTTAATAGAAGAGAATATAAAGTTTTTGGTGTTAGTCAATTTTGAGTAACTTCGCCACATTCCTTTGTTGCCATTAATGACAAAGGGGGAGATTGTTGACAAGCTGAATCCTAGGGAGTATATGAATTCTTTTGTGTTTTCATTATGGCAATAAAGTCATATGAATTTTTGACAACAAACTTAGTAGTGGAAATTGACTAAGTATAGAGGACAATACATAATAGAAATACATAGATGATCAGAGCACCAACGCACGTGTGTACGACCGATCTAGACTAAGCTCCTTAAGACATAAGCTCTATGATATGTTTTTACTCTTACCCTATACATGTATGGTACAGAATGTCAGTATGGATAAGTTGCAGAAAGAACAAGTACACTAGCAGTTCAGAATATAGAGTATGGAGTCGACTTTAGGTTTTGATTAGCGTGTAATCTTTTGTTCTGTAAATGCTAAGCGCCTATTATAACAAGTTTGTAATCATGTACCAAACATTATTGTAAACACACTTAAGCCAATTTGTTTGGAAGCATTGTGAATGTTGTTTTTTGGCCGACTAAGGTCTTGTTTATAGTCATGTCTATTCAGGCATAAACAC
>MU226249.1:5750127-5801792 GCA_018584345.1 Thuja plicata
CACACACATATATATATATATATATATATATATATATATATATAATGAAAAGATATATTTGAAGTGTCAAAGACATGCAGAGAAGAGATATAGAAGAACAATATAAAGATGTCAATATGAGATAGAGCCCTTAAGAATATAAGAGCATAAGCGCATAACCGAAACTAATCAGACATCTGTGCCATATACAACAGTTCACTTTTGGATATAGTGTATATCTATTCTCAGGAGGTTGTAGCCTTCTTTCTCATTGAGTAGTGAGATCTTAGACTATGAGTGCTCACCCCTAATAGGTTTGTTTGTAAAAAACTCTTAATAGGGTTAGGCCTTTAACTAGGTCATTGTACTTGCATTGTAAAGACTGCTCCTAACAGTGCAAAGGAACTTTAGTAGGTTCATTATACTAGTGCAATATTTATGGGTACTAATTCCCACCAGGGTTTTCCTCTAATCAAGGTTTCCCCATAATCATATCATGTGTTATGTGTTCTTGTGATAAGCTTCAAGTGATTTATAATTGATTTAAATTCAAGTTGCTGAAATAGAATAATTAGTTAAACACTGATTCACTCCCCCTTCCCCCCACCTCTCAGTGTTTCCAACACTAAAAATATGTAAGTATAAGTTGTATATGTGAGAAGATCACACTTTTTTAGTTTAACCATTGAATAAGAAAGTCTCTTAACCAAGCGGGATTTAAAGATCCTTTCTATATTGAGATACATCCCAAGGAGTATAAAAAATTTTGATCATGAAGATAGAAAGAGATGCTAGATACCTATTGACAGGCCAACTGAGTGTTTGATTAAGGAAGGTAGCATAGAGATGCCCAATATCAAGTGACAAACTAAACTTTTAAATCCTCTAACAAGGTTAGACCTAATAGTGTGTTTGTAACCTTTAACAAGGTTGGCTCTTCACCAAGCTCACTTTAGAAGAGTGAAAATTTTGGGTTACTGGTCCTAAGTGGGTTTTTCCCTTAACAGGGTTTCCATATTAAAAATTCATGTGTCAATGTATTTATGAGTCATTACTTTACTATTTTGCATTACACATAGCTTAAATGGATTTATTGGTATAATCTAAATCATTTATTGTCTTTTGGTAAATTAACAGACTGATATTCAGTAAACATACAGTATAACGTTTAAAAAGTCATTCTGAGCAGTAGTAATTTGATAATTATATCTGAAGGCATTCATCTTATAGGACTAAATATTACTAGAGGATAAATATTTTGGTACTAAGTTTTTGGGTTGATTATTGGAATATTTTTGAGGCCAATGATTCACCCCCCCTCTCAGTTATTACTAAAAATTAGTATCATATCTTGTGTTCTTAGAAAGGGAGTTTAACAACTCAAGAAAAAGATCAAAAGATGAACAGATGAGATGTGCCCAAGTTGAATAAAGACAACTTTTGCATCATGGAAAAGTAGAATAAGACTCCACCTATCAGGTATTGGAAATGATGTCACTCAATACCTTGATACTAAATATGTGTTTCCTACAAGACCTCACACTCTTGAGCAACTAACATTAAAGCATGAGCATAATTGTATGATGATAGAACTTGCATCATCAATCTCTAATGTTGAGTTTGAAGATGTCAAAACCTACACCTTTGCAAAGCAAATGTGGGATAAGTTGAAGCTGGTACATGGTGGAGATGTGAATGTACTAAGAGCTAATGTACAAAGCCTAAGAGGGAGGTTTGATGAACTCCGGATGAAAGAAGGAGAAAATATCACTCAGTATAGCTGTAGAATCAAAGAGGTAGTCAATTCTATCTGAGGAGTTGGAGGTGTACTTGAAGATGAGAGAATGGTAAGTAAAGTCTTAAGAACCTTACTACCTGTATATGCTATTAGATTTTTTGTTATTCAAGAAATGAGAGAAGTTGCAAACAATACAGTTACTCTAGATAGTCTGATTGGTAGATGGATTTCATTTGAGATGAATAACTTTAATAAGTGTCTTACCATCAATAGACTCTGCATTCAAATATTCTTTAAAGATAAGTAACTCAAGTCATAGACATGTTGTTAGAAATGATAGTGACAGTGATAATGAGGAAAAAGGACTTGATGAGATTGAAGCACTAATGGAAAGAATATTGTAGAGAGGCAAAGGTAGATACAAAGTTAAATTACCACTTGTATATTTTAATTGTAAATAGGTTAGACACTTTTCTGCAAGATGTCCAAACATAAGAAAAGATAACATACAAAATGACAGATCATATGAGAAGAAGTTTGATAGAAATGATAACAAAGATTATCAAAGAAACCGACAATTTGACAAAAGAGATACCTGAGACTACAAGGACGAAGGGAAGAAATATTGTTACCTAGCTGAGAACAGAGTTGATGACACTAACACCGAATCAAAAGAAGACATTGAGATGGTATTTGTAGCCATGTAGGATGATTCAAACGAAGAAGAAGAAAGGTATGTAGAAACGAAACTCATATCTGAAGTTAGTAAGAATGATGTCTGGATCATATATAGTGGCTGCACTCACCATATGACTAGTTATAAATAGAATTTTGAGACTTTTGAATACTATAATGGTGGTTCAGTAAGAATGGGTAATGATACACCTTGTCTAGTTGAAGGTAAGGGAAACATAATATTGAATAACCTAATCAAATGTGAAAATGCTTACTAGGTAAAAGGACTAAATTATAATTTGTTAAGTGTTTCACAACTAAATAATACATGTCACTAAGTGGCATTTGAAAATAAGAAGGGAAAGATCTTCAATGAATCAAGAAGATTGATTGGTACCGGTGAGAAGACAAAAGCTAACCATTTCTATCTTGATGACACTAACACCACTTGTTTAATGGCTAGAAATGAATACATATGGTTGTGGCACAAAAGATTATGTCATGTGAACTTTGACAACATGATAAAGATAAGAAACAAAAGGAATGTCAGAGGCTTATTGACCATGACTAAGCCTGAGAATATCATGTGCAAGAATTGTCAAAAAGGTAAAATGAAAAAGTCTAGTTTCAAGAGTAAAATCCATACATCTAATGAAATTCTAGAATTAGTCCATACAAATCTATGTGGACCCATGAGGACAAAGAGCTACTATGGATATAGGTAAATTTTATTCTCTTTGTTGATGACTATTCTAGAATGATGACAGACATGTTCTTAAAAGATAAATCAGAAACATTTAAGATGTTCAAATGGTATAAGGATATGGTATAAAAAACAAAGTGAAAATAAATTGAAATGCTTAAGGTCAGATAAAGGAGGGGAATTTACTTCAGAAGAATTCACTAACTATTGCAATAAGCATGGTATTAAAAGAAAGGTTTCTGCACCAAGAACACCACAACAAAATGAAATTGTTGAAAGGAGAAATAGATCAATTGTTGACTATGCAAGAACATTGATGATTGAGAAAAGAATCACTCAAAATTTCTGGAGGAAAGTTGTCAGTACTTCTGTCTACACATTAAATAGAGTACAATTGAAGGACACAAAGAAGACACCCTATGAGCTTTGGTATGGTCATACACCCAATGGAAGTTACTTAAGAATCTTTGGTAGTCAATGTTATATTTTGAAGGATGATAGAAATGGAAAACTTAACTCCAAAAGCGATGAAGGTATCTTTCTAGGGTACTCAACCAAAGCAAGGCTTATAAATGTCTTAACAAGTCATCTAACAAAATCATTGAAAGTGTGCATGTGAAAATAAATGAATTTATAGAAAACAATGATAAGGAAAGAATAAAAGAACTAGAGGACTAAAATAGGTTTGTTTATGCAAAACCTGACACTCTACCCGAGCAACAGTGTATCGCTCTCGAGCAACAAAACATTGCACCCAAGCATCAGGCTGCAATTATAAAAAATTAGGAAAATCCTCAAGATGATGTTCCAAACAATGGAGATTAGAATGAAGGTCAAGAAGATGATCAGAATGATGAACAAAGGGCTGAACCAAAACTTGCCAAATATGTCAAAAGACATCATCCATAGAATCAAATCATAGGAGACAAGAAGGCTAGAACAAGAACAAGAAGTAAGTCACTAAACACTAGATGTTTACTTTGTGATTTTGAGCCTAAATCTATTAATACTGCAATTGAGAATGAATAATGGGTCAGTACTATGAATGAATAAATAAAAAAAATTAACAAGAACAATATATGGACACTAGTACCAAGACCAGATAACAAGATTGTTGTCGGTACCAAATGGATATTCAGAAACAAGCTGAATGAGAATGAAGAAGTCACAAGAAACAAAGCAAGGTTAGTATGCAAGGGATATGCACAAGAAGAAGGTATTGATTACGGAGAAACCTTTGTACTTGTTGCTATACTAGAAGGAGTTAGAATCTTACTTGCTTATGCTGCATTTAAAGGATTCAAGGTATACCATATGGATGTCAAATCTGCATTCCTAAATGGAATACTGGAAGAAGAGGTATACATTGAAAAACTAGAAGGGTTTGTTGATCTAGAAAAAAGAAACATGGTATGTAGACTACATAAAGCCTTGTATGGATTAAAACAAGAACCTAGAGCCTGGTATTAAAAAATTCACTCCTATCTTATTAGCATACAATTTGTTAGAACAAGTGAAAATAGCAATCTATACTTAAAGAAGATATAGATGGTAATATTCTGATTCCTAAAATTTTTGTTGATGATATAATTTTTGGGGGAAATGAATTGTTATGCAAATCCTTTGCTAATGAAATGAGCAAAGAATTTGAAATGGCTATGTTTGGGGAGGTCAAATTTTTTCTTGGTCTATAGATTTTTCAACAAGATGCAAGCATATATATCACTTAGTCCAAATACATGAAGGAAGTGCTAAAGATATTAAAGATAGAAGATTCCAAATAAGTTGGAGAACCTGTTATGCCTTGCATCCCCATCCCTACATTTTGTGTGCAAAATGTTGGGTCCCCCTTTTTCTTTTTGTTTGTTTTTGCTTGCGGCTTTACCTTTTGTCTTTCTTTCCCTTTTGTTTTCTTTCTCCAGGGTTTTGTTCCCTGTTGTTTTGTTTTGTTTGTTTGGTTTTCATCTCTGGGACTCTGGTCCTGGAGGTTGTCCTTCATTAGGAACCGGACTCCAGACTCCAGGATTCTTCGCCATGATGTTCTTAAGGATATCATCGCGAGAATCCCCAGGCCCAGAGGTTTTCTTGTTTGAAGATTGCCGGAAGGAGGAGGATTACCTTTTTACCATGGGTATAAATAGGACTTATCTGTCACTTTCACATTTATTGTGATTAAAACTTTTGAGCACTCAGAGCGATTAGCAGAGCGATTTCAAAGCGATTAATAGAGCAATTTGCAGAGAGTTAGTGATAATCAATTCTTAACACTTCCAGTCATTTTCAGGCGATTGCAAGTGCTTCGTGGTGGTGATTATGACCATCTGACAAGCTGTAGCTATTGTAGAGCTCTTGTGGTAGTAATTCTTTCCTTTCCTCCACCTTCTGCATTCTCAGGTTGGTGTTTTCATTCCTGCCTTTCTGTTTTCTTCTGGGTTTGTTTGGTGCTTGTTTGTCTTGATTTCGTTTGTCATCTCTGTTTCATCTTTCTTCTATTATCTACTTCTACCGCCTGTTGGTGGGTCGGCTCTGCTAGAGGGTTGTCCGCCCTTTGCGTAGAAGTGGTTAGTCTGTAAAATATGTGAATAGTTGTATATATTCTGCCTTGTCTAGTTTTCTGCAGGCGTTGTTCTGCGTTGTATATGTGTGTATATGTGTGTATCTTTGTGTATATTTGGTGTATATACCCCTCTATCCCATGTATATATCCTTCAACCTTCATGTATATCCTTCCAGGTGGCTTGACAAGCTGGTCGAGTCACCTGTGTTACTATTTTTTGCCCATAAACTCGCTTCGGGGTAGAAAACCACCTGTTTGCAACTTGGCTCTTTGCTGGTTTCAAACAGGTGGTTTTCCCTCTCCTCCATGAAACCAGTCAGAACCTCATTTATGTCCCATGCGCACAATCAATTCTAGCCAAGTGGCCTTCACTTTTCATGTGTTTGGACAGTTAGCTCCGCCGTCATCGCCATAACTTCCATTTAATACCTACACACGTGGCGCCCACATGGGCTTGATGACTTGCCTTTTTACACATCCTCACCAATGGTCACTTCTCTGGGCTCCGGGTCTCCTACCATCATCCATCCCATGTCTTTACCAAGTGTGATAAAACCCCCAGACCTGAATGTTCGGTAAAACCTTAAATTTATGTGACGCATGTACTTTTCAATTATTTTTGAATGAAACTAACTTTTTAGGAAAAACAAACATCATGGTGGTAAGATCTCCAGACCCGAGAATATTTATTTTGATTAATGCGTTCTAACGGTCGCTTTGCCATGCAGGTTTCCGGAGTTCATTTCTCAAACATGTCTAAAGCATCTGCATCATCTCCACCCAAAAGTCTAGAGCTACCTCTCGCAGCAGCCACCAGGGCAGCAGTAAAGTCTAAAATGGAGAATGCCTTGGAGAAGATGCCCTTGACTATGAAATTTGTGTAGGAAAACATAATTATGGGCTCAAAGATTGAGTCCAAGGTTAAGCTTATCACCGACACCAGTGTCAGAACATGGCCAGAGATGCAGGCCTTAGTGAAAATAATGCACATCCAGTGACATGCTGGAGATCAGCTAGCAATCAACGTTGAGAACTCTAGAATCCTCAGGGTGGCTTGTTTCCCATGCTTTGTGCAATCCCCAGAGCTTATTTTGACACTGGCCACCAACTATAACTCTTCTATTTAGGTCGTTATGCTCGTGGCCGCAGAACCAATGGGATACCCCACTCCTCTGGTATCCCTCAACCCAGTCACATTCTAGGCAAGCCTGGGAATCCCACAATTTGCTAAGGCCTCAGTGGTTACAAGGACTGATGCCTTGGCTCAATTTACATAGCTGGAGGATGCCGCCCAGGTATATATGAATACCCATTAGATCAAGGCCCCAAAGAGGGACCCTAAAAGAATGAAGATAGAAATTCCCCGCTCTGAGCTCAAAGAGAGAATTCAAATGGGAATGATAGCATTGGCCCGGGTCTTTGGGAAACCCTCCACCCAAGATTTTGTTAGATGGATGTATTACTTCCTCCTCAACATCTCCGCCAAGGGAGGATACTTTGACTGGGTGATAATAATCTCCAACCACATCGACTCCCAGTTCTAGCAACTGAATAGGAAGAAGAAATTTTACATGTCTTCCTATATTTTCTGGTCCCTAGCATAGCAGAGGCCCCACGCCCCCGGCCTACTTACAAACGGCATGCTCAGGATTGACCCAGGACAAAAGGCACCATGGCATCATTTCCCACAAGTTCAATGGGAGGCCAGCTTCCCTAGTTTTTGTCAGGTAAATGACGCGTTCATTTATTATCATCTGCTTACACCCAACCAGGATGTTGGATACTGCCTGTCCTCCAAGGTGATGAATTTGGTCTATAGTTATGGACATTATTATATTCAATTCCAATAGCACACCTACATTAGGGTCACTGGATTCTCCAAGAAACCCTACTTGTTGCCCAAACACTATGGGGACAAGATCGTGCTCTTGGAGTATTGCAGGCAAATGATGGAGGTGCATGCCCTCTTTGCCCTAAAAAATATACCCAACATTCCATTTCCAATAACCTATGGGAATTACACGTGCAGCCTGGCCACTGCAAAGGAGCTGGACAATGAATTGAAAAGTTACAACTTGCAGGAATTTTATTTGGCATGAAAAAATTTTGATCCGCATGGTAGGATTGCAACGGCACTACACTGGGCTTCAGAGCCCCATCATATCCATATGGAGGACTTCTGGGCAGATTCCTAGGACAATGTGGAGGTACGGAGCAGGCACTATGTCAGAATGATGACCAACATGATGTAGAAATTGAAGCTGCGGAGGTTCCCAGCAGACTTCTCAGACGCCACCCCCACTGCAGATCCCTAGTACAAGGCAAAGGGGATCGATACAAAGGCTCTTCCACCAGTAAACTGGGACACCCAGGAAGGGCCCATAATTGAAGACTTCACTCGGGAGGTGGTCGAGCAAAGCCATGCCTATTTTAAGAATGTGTGCCCCTGAAATACCACCCGAGCAGCCTAGCCAGCACCAAAATTAACTCCACAATCGGTACCAAAGTTGACTCCAGGGGCTGGGACTTCTTCACAAGGAGTAGATAAAGGAAAAATAATAGATACAACCCCTCTTGTGCAAGAAATCCCCATCATAAAATAGATAAAGCAATCGGTGGCAGCCTCCCAGTAGATGAGGGAGAAATTAATAATGTGGCTGGCCACTCCACCGCTCATGGTCAGGCCACTTCATCCCTCCTCCTCCCCGTCATTAGCAGCCTTAATGGTAAGGGCAATGGGGGTGGATCCCATGGAAGTGGTAGTAATAAGAGATGCGGGGCCACCTTTGGTTACCCAGAGAAAGAAGAAGCTTAGCAAGAAGCCAAAGGAAAAGCCAGAGTTGGGAACATCCCAACCCCAACAAGTAGAAATCCTCTCTTCATGTTCCCCAGAGTCGGAGAAGGAAAAGGAGCCTGCAGAAGTCCTAGCCAGTCCCCCTTTGCAAGAAGAATTTGATGATGTATTTACAACTGACGAGTTTGAAAACTTGCACGGGGACAATACACAAACAAAGATAGAGGTCCCAGGGGCAGAACAAAATCCTGAACAGGAACAAGAAAAGCAGGTAGAAGAGAAAGAGCCAAAGTTGGAGGTTGCCTCTTGGGCTCAAGTGATGCAAGGTTTGGGAGTGGACCAACAAAAGCAAGGTGAAAAAATGGCATTTTCTGGGGGAATCGAACCTTCGGGAATAACCGTAACCCTAGATGCCACGTTCCAAGAGCCACTCCTAGCAGAAACCTTTGGGCAGGTGATTACAGCGGCCCAAACTCTAAATCTCGGCCCAACACCTCCCCTACTGCCAAAAGAGGTGCCAACAGAGGAAGAGGCCCTAGTAGTAGAGGAAGAACAATAGGAAGAGCAGCTTGAAGAAGAAATCCATGAGGAAGCCTAAGAAGGTCCAGACCAAGTAATAGGTACAGAGGACAAGGCTGAGGAGATGGAAATTGAAGAAGACGTTGCTGCAGAAGAAGTAGATGTGGGGAGAGGAACGGATAAGGTCCATGCCACTAAGGAGCAATAGCCACAAAACACTAGAGAAGAATCAAGAGAAAAAATTCTAGTAGGAAGGCCACCCCTCCGGCCTCAGTGGTTGATAGAGAGCAGGAAAAGAAAAGCTCAGTCCGCTCCCATGAATCCTCTCTCCCTGGCTGAAATGATGGCCCAAGTCTAGGCCCCACCAAAGGCCAAGAAGGCCCGGATAGTTCATACTCTTTGAACTAGGCCGAGTAGAGAAACAGTTGTCATTGTGGCAACACCTCCCCCAAGCACCGATGAAGCAACCACAGAACCCTGAGATTATGACGTTGAAAAGGTATCGCTGGGTAAAAGAGGGAAGCAGGGCGAGGTGGATTTGCTGAAGGAGGCAGCTAGGGCAGTAGAGGCACATTACGAGAAAGAAGCCCAGAGGCTCAAAGTAGAAAAGGAAAAGAACACAAACCTTATAGGGTTTCTCACTGAGCTGGCTCGACCCATCAATGCCGCTCCTTCAGAGGCCTCCACCTCTGAAGATTTAATACAGAGTGACATAGACTCCCTGTGAGTAATGAAGAAGAAATCTTAGGTAGTGGACGAGTGGGTTTCCCTGCAGATAGGAAACACCCGACGTTTCCTAGTGTCCACCCTCCCAGATTTATATGTGGCCCGACAGGTCATTCACCAGGCAGAAACTCTTATTGACCTATGGGAGGGTGATGCCAAGAATTACTAGGCATGGAAGGTGGAGCTCAAAGAAATCCTTGCCCTGGGAGAGGATATGATTTATGAATCAAGAATTTTGGGGGATGAATCATTTGATTTTGTGAGAACCCAGCACTCCAGACTTGACCTCACATTGGAGGTAATCAAGAAACTGGTAGGGTCTCTGCGAGATAAGGTTAATACTATGAAATATTCTTTCAATTTGTATAAGTCTTTTGTAATAAACACTTTCAGGGCTGATCCCCTTAGCACAGATACATGTACCCCTAAAAATTCAGTTTTGGGGAGTTTTGATGAAATAATTAGGTCCCGGTATCAATCCCCGGAGGGGATAGATGGGGCCCAGATGGCAAAGTTAACTCGCATGATACTTAGTGGTCATGACGCGGCAAGGATGGCCGACGAGTTCAAAGAAAATGTTCCAAACCTGGGGGAACAAATTGAAGTGGCCAAGTACCGAAGGGCTAGCCTGAAAGATATAGCTGAAGATGACATTTCCCACCTCCTCTAGGATTTCAATGATAATAAGCAACCCTAAGCTTTCTCTGGAGGTCAGGGAGAACTCAAGTGTTGGGTATTCTTTATTCTTTTGGGGACGTAAGTTCCTAGATCCCAGAGTTTTAGATCCAAAATTTTGTATTCTTTCAAAGTGATCCATGTCCTAGTCCCCGAGGCCAACTGGTCACTTTCAAAAGCGGTTAATAAAGGCTATCAAAGGGTGGTTGGCTACATCAAGGAGGCATCAAATTAATGGTTGGTTTTTGATAGGATGGTCTTCTTGAGGCACCTCTCAGAGGTACATCTGGCGCATTGGAGATAGGGCACTGCATTTCCCATTTATGAGGCATTTAGCCTCGATCCCTAGGGGACCTACTTTCTTCCTTCTCCTTCCTGGCTCTCTTCTTGAGGCTGATTCTTCCGCTGTATATTCTTGTCTTATTCTTCTGACATGGCAGACCTATTTATTCTCACGGTCTTTTTTAGGGTGGCGCGGGTAGTACCGGCCCCCGAATATTGTATTTTATTGAAACATGATGTAAAATAGGGTTAGGGTTAGAAGAGAGTTGTATAAATAGCCAGACCGGCCCATTTCCAAGGGTTAGCAAAATTGATGATTTTGTTGTCCACATTAATAGCAAAGAGATTTCTTATTTTTAGTTGCAGAGCTCAATGCTCCATTGTTCTATTTTCAATAGTTAGATGCTCCCCTGGAGCCACCATTGTATCACGCACCAGTGCTTGCTGGAAGAGACATTAATAAAAAAGGAAGAATTCTTTGCAATGACATTGTTGGCATTCCTGCTTCTGAGTTAATGGTATTTCATGTTTTATGTTCTTTATATATTCTACTCTGATATGTTAAAATAGATTAATGACCTCTTTTCCCTTGTTACTGATGAAGTTCTAACTGATGGTTATGCATTTTTCTGGTATTTAGTGTAGTATGTTAGAGTATTATTGATGTTCTAAATGTTTAAACATGACTATAGTTAGATGAAGTGTTTCTAACCCTGCAAGATCTTTTTCATTTTATCTGCCAAGTGTAGAATGCTAGGGGAAACCTTACTTTATTGAATCTCCAGAGGTAATGAGTTGAAGAAACCAGCTATCCCCCTTGAAAATAGTCACTTCTCCCAACTGAGCCTCGCACCGTCGTGACCCAGCACCCAGGTGCTTAAAGGCCCGGGGAATTTAATTTTCCCAGACAACCTTTGCAGGCGGAGTTGGCCGGTATCCCTGGAACCCAGTGACAACTTATGACTATTGGCAGACCCGATCAGCAAAACCCCATCAATAGAAACTGGCGCTAGAAGGAGGGCATGAACTCATCCCCCTCCAGAGATTTCAATTTTACACCTCTTGAGGGTTCCCTGAGTTATAGTTCTACGAGACAAGCCTTTGGCGAGATTGGGTCTTTCTCCCCAGTGAAAATTGAAAGAATCCTTAGATCTTCCCTGAACCCCAGAAGGTTTGTCGAACTTGAGCCTCTTGCTCGAAAGAAACAGACCTCAAAAATCATACCTGCCACTATTGTTTGGGGGTCTAGCATACCTCAGAGTACCCAAACTTCTCAGGAAATCCTGGGGACTAGTGCCCAAACTACCTAGAATTTAGTTCCCCCAATGGCCACGTATTTTGGAAACACTGGGTCCCCAATGGGAACTTTTCCAGGCGCAATCAATGACTTACCCTCTCACCCAGAGAAGATCTGCCCACGATATGAGCACTAAGGCTCATGAACCACGGAAGAACACTTACAAGCATACAAGGATGCCATGAACCGACACTAGATCTAACATGAAGATGTTGTGACTCATATATTTCCCTTGTATTTAGGGCAAGGTGAGTTGAGCTGGTACCTTAACCTTTCTTCTGACTCCATAAACAGTTGGTAGGACATGGAGAATGCCTTCCTAGCTCCCTTTTGTGTGCGTGTGGACCCAACGTGGTCCCATAGCCATTTCATCTCCATCAGGAACAAACCCAATGAACCTCTTGCAGCATTCAACCATAGGTTCCAGCGTGCCTTGAAGCGGTGCACGGACCCTTTTATTCCATCCCTAGAAGTAACCATAAAGACCTATCTTAACGCGATGGACCCTTTCATTTCCACTCTCCTTTGGAGAACAACTGTCGCAGGTGACCGAGACACCTTGGAAAAAGTCTATAACCTAGCTTTAGAGTTATCCCGTGGTCTCAACAAATCCCTGGGTGAGATTGGGCAGAGTACACCCTTCAACATGATCCCTGTGGAACTGGGTATGCTGGGGGGTACAACCCCAATTTGGCAATAGGAGCCCCCTTGATGGCGATGAATCCTCTGCCACCCCTGATAGACTAGAAGACATGGTACGTTTACCCAACACAAACCTAGATGGTGCCAAGTCTGGAAGTTTTCCCTTGGAATCAGCCACAGCAGACACAACAGTCTCAGACACAACCGTCTGGAGTTCCCTTCTTTCAATCATCCACGACTGGAGGATTGCCACCCTTGACTCTGACTAATATCGCTGCCTTCCTGGGAGACCAACAACAACAACCGTCACATTGTGATGCCAACACTTAGTTGACCGCCAAGGTTGAATCCCTCCAGTGAATATTGTCTACCTTAACTATGGACATGGGCCAACTGAAGGTAGGTTCCTACGCACCCTAGAATTCAAATTTCCAGAGGGGAAACATTTTCTCTAGCCAACGAAACAACAACGCTGGAGGAAGAAACTTCAACAAGAAGTATAGGCCCAATCAACAGTAATGGAATAATAATGCAAACACCAGAGGCCCACCTCTGAACTAGAACGCCAACCAAAATGGTGTTGGACCATCACATTTCACACCAGTTGCAGACTTCCAGCCTATGACTAATTGGTATAGATTGCATGACATGGGTTCACACAATGAGGTTAATTGTGCCACCTTGGAAAAGTTCATCATGATCTCCCAGCTAGACAGGCAGCAGTCGCATGACACCACCCCTCCAGAGCCTCCTATCCAAGAGCCAACCCACAGTGCCTTCACCAGTGACACCATCTTCTTCAAAACTTTTGGCGAAGATGAAGAGGAATCCGAATTGCAAGGATTCTTTGATGAATCTATCCTGCCCTTTGAGGCCAACACCTTTACAAACCTATGGACTTCATATAATACTCAGAGTCAGGTTGGTAAAAGACCAGCTTACACGCTCACACCTCCTATCAAAGACACTCCTCCCCAAAATAACACCACTGACTGACCCGCTCCTCCCAAAGGTCCTAGCTCTAACCAAGAAAAAGACCTCACCAAGGGAGATCACCAATTCCCGGGAGGGAGATTCAACATAATTATGAAGGCATTAGAACTTACCACCACCTCCATGACCTTGATGGAGGTTTTGCTAAACTGCCCTGAGAAGAAGAAATCTCTTCCCCAAGACTGTCTCATTCAGAGATGCTAACATGGCTGTCTTCCAGGGAAATAATGAGGATCCTCCCTTTCTACTAGGCCTGAATATCCAAGGAAAAAATATACATAATTGCCTAGTGGACTCCGAAGCTTTAGGTAATATCATGCCCTTGTCCATTTGTCAGAAGCTCAGATTCCATCCCACCTCATCTAATGGTGCAGTGATCCAATTGGATAAGAGTGTTGTAAAAATGGTGGGAGAATTAAAGAATGTCTGGATACAGCTTATCCAGGACCCCAGGATAGCCAGCATAATTGACATCCAAGTGGTGGACATCCCAGAAACTTACGGGATGTTATTAAGTCAGAATTGGTCTAATTCCTTGAATGGATACTTTTCAACCGACTTCACCCACTTATGGCTTCCGTGGGAAGGAGAATCAAATAAGATTTGGGTTGAAAGTGAACCCTGGATGAAATAGGCCCTTACCAAGGTTGGGAGGGTCAATGAGGTCTTTTTCTCTGAGACTTCCCTGGGGGTGTACCGACGCTTTGAAATTTTAACATTCAATTTCATCCCCGAAGAGGATCCCGCAGTGCTACAAAGAGCCCAGGACCTAGAAGAAAGGATGAGAGTTGAGATTGACCCTCAAGGTACCACAACAACCCTCGCCATGCTCCTATCTGGCACTTGGTTCTGAGTACACTATCAGAAACATTCAGAAATCAAGTGTGGGCCGTGTCTTTTGATCGCTAACCGACATCTCGATACCTTCCAGAATAAATATGTAACTGATTCCTCAGGGCCCAGTGTTCCTACAAGATGCACTCCTTTGGTGCCATCTCCTCGAGAATCCCAAATCCAAACACCTCTAGAGGTAAATTCTACTTTCACACCGGTAGTCCGGGAGGGAACCTCAAAGTCTCCCAGCAATAATCCAAAGACTACTCCCTTTCCCCAGCCCCAGATTATGAATAATGACATATGAACCCTCAAGTTTGATGGGTACTGATTCAAACAAGGCTACAGGGCTGGGGTAGAATTAGTCAACCCACAAGGGAAGTTCTTCCTCGCATCCTACAAACTATAGTTTAACTATACAAACAATGTCACAGAGTACAAGGCTTTGGTCCTTGGACTCTTATTCGCATTAAGGAAAGGTGTCACCCGCCTCTGGGCTCTAGGTGATTTAGATTTGATTGTTAAACAAGTCCAGAGTTAATACACATGTCACAACAAAAGGCTGGCCACATACCACAACCGGGCTTGGAGCCTTATTGAAGATTTTCATGCCTTCGACATTGACCTCATTCCCCGGCAACAAAACTATGTCCTGAATGCCCTTGCAATTTTTGCCAGCACCCTTGAGCCAATGGCCGACTCAAGACTCTGAAGATTTTTAGTTGAGATGGTCCCCACCCCGTCCATTCTAGATAATGTCACCCACTTTCAAGTTTTTGAGGACAATTAGCATATCCTTGCCTTCATGGCAAATGTTGGCATCTTTGAAAACCAGATAGTGGAGGAACAAGACCACGACGATACTGGGAAAGGTGATGAAGATGATGGGATCATAGACCTACCTACTAACACCATCCCAAAGGGGATGGTTGCCCTGGAACGAATCTTTGAATCAGACCCCCGGGCCCAAGACAAGGTGCCATCCTCCTCTAAGGGAGGAAAGTTTGAAAAGGTTAATATCAGCCAGCCCGGTGAGGAAAAGATTATTCACATTGGTACCTCCTGTTCCCCTAAGGAAAAGGAAAAGATTCTCACAGTTCTCTGAGAATACATCGATGTAATTGCCTATGGTTATGAAGACTTGAAAACATATGACACATCCATCATGACCCATACTATTCCCCTGAAACCTGATGCTAAGCCCTTTTGGCAAAAGCAAAGACCGGTTGACCCCCTGATAGAGCCTCTGATTCATCAGTAGGTAGAAAAAATGTTGTCAGCCCAGATAATCTTCCCAATTTGGCACACTACGTGGGTTGCCAACCTGGTCCCTGTGAGGAAAAAGAACGGTGAGATCCGTCTTTGCATGGATTTCTAAAACTTGAACAAGGCCTCCAAGAAGGATAATCACCCTCTCCCTTTGTTGGATGAGGTGTTGCAGATAGTGAATGGATCCCAAATGATGTCCTTCTTGGATGGATACTTGGGATATAACTAGGTCATGGTCAAGTATGAAGACAAAGAGAAAACAATGTTTACCACCAAGTGGGGGACATTTGCATACAGGAGAATGCCCTTTGGTCTGATCAATGTAGGGGATACATTTCAAAAGGCCATGGACATTGCATTCGAGGGCCTTATGAATCAGTGCATAATAATCTACATGGATGATTTGATCATCTTTTCTCAGGACATGCGTGACCATCCCGCCCATCTCGCTCAGATTTGCGAGAGACGTCACCGATATGGAATATCCCTCAACCCCAAGAAGTGCATATTTGAGGTCATCAAGGGAAGTTTCTCACACATATCATCTCTAAGAAGGGTATATCCATAGACCCTGACAGAGTCGAAGCGTTTCTAAACTTAAAAATGCCTGGCAGCAAGAAAGAGATGCGATCCTTCTTTGGAAAGATTAACTTCGTACGACGGTTCATCACGGGATTCGCAGAAATAGTCAAACCACTCAACGAGATGATGAAGAAGGATACCAAGATTGAGTGGAGTCCTGAAGCAAAGCGGGTGTTCTCCCAGATCAAATAGACAATAACAGAAGCACCTATCTTGGCTAGTCCAGAATATTCCCTTCCATTTTACATTTACTCTTTTGGCTCACCGCATTCTTCCATGGCAGTGTTGACCCAAAAGATTGAAGGGGAAGAATGACCAATAGTTTTCATGAGCTCCCCCTTCAAGAACACCGAAGTCCGATATTCATCACTAGAGAAGCAAGCCTTTTCTCTAGTTCATGCCATGAAGAAATTCCAGCATTATATTATCCAGAGCAAGGTACATGCTATCATTCTAGACTAGGCTATTAAGTCTCTGCTGATGCAGAGAGAATTGGGCGAGAGATGGGGGAAATAGATGGCCATCTTCCAGGAGTATGACTTAGAAATGTAGCCTGTGAAGATAGTCTGGGGCCAGGGACTAAGTCAAGCAATGGTAGAAGAGACTCCCTCCATAGAATGTCAAACTTACACGGTGGAGTCCATTACTCAAGACCTGTGGTATACCAATTTGGTATACTTGTTACTAAATAATAGATTCCCGAAGGGATTACCTCCCCACAAACACCGCGCCCTACGGATGAAAAGTGCTCACTTGATGATCAAAAACTCTGCACTCTACCGCAGAAACTACAAGGGAGTGTACCTCCGGTGCATCGATAGAGACCAAGCTATGAGACTGATTAATGAATTTCACGGGCAGTTTGGAACCAGGTATGGCTCAGCTGATGCCACTGCCCATCAAATCCTTTAGGCCTAATATTATTGGCCCTGTATATTCAAGGACATTTACACTCATGTTAGGAAATGCCATACTTGCCAAACTGCAGCACATTGTGAGCATAACCTAGCTATGCCTTTACAACCAGTCTACGAGTCTAGGTCCTTCACCCAGTAGGCATTTGACTTCATCAGGGAAATTAACCCCAACTCGTCTGCCAACCACCAATACATTCTCACTGCTACTGATTACTGCACTCGGTGGTCTGAGGCTATACCTTGCAAAAACAACACGGTAGACGTAGTTATCAAATTCCTGGAAGAAAACATCATCACAAGGTTTGGAATGCCCTTTGCTTTGGTATGTGACAATGGTCCAGTATTTTCTTCAGCACAGTTACTTGAATGGACCTATAATCACAGGATCACTCTGAATTTTTCCAACAACTATTATCCCTAGGGAAATGGCGTTGCTGAATCAACGAACAAAAATCTACTTGAAGTGATCAAACACCTGCTAGAATAGAATCCCTGGGATTGGCATCAAAATTTGAAATTTGCCCTTTGGGCGGATCACATTCATGTCAAGGCCACCCTGGGAACATCCCCATTCTATCTGGTTTATGGTCAGAACCCTGTATTCCCAGTCAACTTACAGATCCCAGTTTTACTGTTTATGCAAGTATTTAGCAACAGGGACAACATCGTGGAGGTTCAACTTTTAAATTTGGTGTGAATGGAAGAATAGTGAGATGCAGCTCTTGAACATTTCGTGCGTCATCAAGCAGTGGTAAAATGATGGTTTGATAGAAGAGCCCAATACAAGGCTTTTCAGATCTCAGATCTGGTCCTACTATGGGACAAGGCCTGAGAGAAGAAAGAAAAGCATACCAAGTTCCAATGGCTCTTGCTTGGACCATACCTAATCTCAGAAATCTATGGGGCAAATACTTACCGCCTTAACACCCTGACTGGGGAACCTGTCGCATTGCCCGTTAATGGATAGTTCCTCAAACACTACTTTGAGTAGGGTAAGTTTGTCCAAATTTGTATTATATGTAAATCCTCTCGCTTGTAAATATTTCTTTCGGGTGCCTCGTGCGAGGTACCCTGTTATGTAAATAGCCTTGTTGGCTGTCCTCTGGGGCAGTCCTCTTTTGTTGTTTTTGTTTTCATTTTCAATTTTCTTTCGGTCCCGACGTTTGGTTCCGTCTTGTAGGAATTGGAATGCTTCACATAAACTCTGGTTTCCGGTATGATGTCTACGGCATGGTGAACTTCAGAATCTATCTTTAGCATAGTGGAGTCGACCCGGTCTCCGGGGTTGTTTCATAGGTTTTGGCACATTTTGAGAAATCTCTATTGGGTGTTATTTCTGGGAGTCTGGCAATCAGTGAACACAAGTAATATAGGGAACAAGTAATCAGACACACTGAGGGTAGATCGGTTGTACTAATTGGTTGACCTAGGTCTGAAACTTTAAATAATTCCTTCTAGGTCTGGAGCTTTATCCCCTCTTCAAACATCTAAGTATAGGTGGACAGGTGAAAGAAGTACCGCCATTAAAATTAGCTAAGCTTAGGCTTAATGGTGAAAGAAGTACCACCTTCCCCACCTAGAAACAAACAAAATAACAAAAGAGGAAAAGCGGGAGAAAACTATGGTCTCCAAGGGAAGTGAGAAAATTGAGGACTGGTTCGATGTAATTAGTGCCTCTTCTCTACTCCTCCCAGAGATCATCGGCTTGATTTCCTTCCAAATCACACACGACACCACTGATGAAGGACTCTGGACTAATTCCCGTGTGGTTGAATTCTCTCAGATATGTTTCTCTTTGCCTGCCAGACACATCGGGAAGCGGCTTGTAACTGTTTTTCTAACCAGAGATTCTATAGTTCTCAAATGCGCTAAGGCATTTGTCCCAGATAGTCACCATTTGTTATGCCTTGCATCCCTGTCCCTACATTTTGTGTGTAAAATGTTGGGTCCCCCTTTTTCTTTTTGTTTGTTTTTTCTTACGGCTTTGCCTTTTGTCTTTCTTTCCCTTTTGTTTTCTTTCTCTGGGGTTTTCTTCCCCATTGTTTTATTTTGTTTTTTTGGTTTTCATCTCCGGGACTTCGGTCCTGGAGGTTGTCCTTCATTCGGAACCAGACTCCAGACTCTAGGATTCTTCACCATGATGTTCTTAAGGATATCATCGTGGGGAATCCCTGGGCCCGGGAACCAGAGGTTTGCTTGTCCAGAGATTGCCAGAAGGAGGAGGATTACCTTTTTACCATGGGTATAAATAGGACTTATCTATCACTTTCACATTTACCATGATTAAAACTTTCGAGCACTCAGAGCGATTAATAGAGCGATTTCAAAGCGATTAATAGAGAAATTTGTAGAGAGTTAGTGATAATCAACGCTTAACACTTTCAGTCATTTTCAGGCGATTGCGAGTGCTTCGTGGTGGTGATTGTGACCGTCTAACGAGCTGCAGCTTTTATAGAGCTCTCATGGTAGTAATTCTTTCCTTTCCTCCACCTTCTGTGTTCTCAGGTTGATGTTTCCGTTCCCCCCTTTCTATTTTCTTCTGGGTTTGTTTGGTGCTTGTTTGTATTGCTTTCATTTGTTGTCTCTATTTCATCTGTCTTCTATTTTCTGGTTCTGTCGCCCGTTGGTGGGTCAGCTCTACCAGAGGGTTGTCCGCCCTCTGCATAGAAGTGGTCGATCTGTAAAATATGTGAATAGTTGTATATATTCTGCCTTGTCTGGTTTTCTGCAGGCGTCGTTCTGTGTTGTATATGAATGTATATGTGTGTATCTTTGTGTATATTTGGTGTATATACCCCTCCGTCCCATGTATATATCATTTGGTCTTCATGTATATCCTTTCGAGTGGCTTGACAAGCTGGTCGAGTTGCCTGTGTTATTGGTTTTCTGCCCATGAACTCGCTTCAGGGTCGAAAACCACCTTTTTGCAACTCGGCTCTCTGCTGGTTTTAAAAAGGTAGTTTTCTCTCTCCTCTATGAAACTAGTTAGAACCTCATTTATGTCCCATGTGCATAATCAATTCCAGCCAAGTGGCCTTCACTTTTTGTGCGTTCAAATAGTTGGCTCAACCGTCATCGCCATAACTTCCATTTAATACCTACGAACGTGGCGCCCATGTGGGCTCGATGACTTGCCTTTTTACACGTCCTCACCAACGGTCACTTCTTTGGGCTCCGTGTCTCCTACCATCATCCATCCCATGTCTTTACCAAGTGTGATAAAACCCCTGGACCCGGATGTTCGGTAAAACCTTAAGTTTATGTGACGCATGTGTTTTTAGGTTATTTTTGAATGAAACTAACTTTTTAGGAAAAATAAACATCACGGTGCTAAGATCTCTAGACCCCAAAATATTTATTTTGATTAATGCGTTCTGATAGTTGCTTTTCCATGTAGGTTTCCAGAGTTCATTTCTCAAACATGTCTAAAGCATCTGCATCATCTCCACCTGAAAGTCCGGAGCTACCTTTCAAAACAGCCACCAGGGCAGCAGTAAAGTCTAAAATGGAGAAGGCCCTGGAGAAGATGCTCATGACTATAAAATTTGTGTTGGACAACGTCATTATGGGCTCAAAGATTGAGTCCAAGGTTAATCTTATCACCGACACCAGTGTCAGAACATGGCTGAAGATGTAGGCCTTGGTGAAAATAATGCACATCCAGTGACAGGCTTGAGATCAGCTAGAAATCAACATTGGGAACTCCAGAATCCTCAGGGTGGCTTATTTCCCGTGCTCCATGCAATCTCTAGAGCTTATTTTGACACTGGCCGCCAACTATAAATCTTCTGTTTGGGCCATTATGCTCGCGGCCGTAGAACCAATGGGATACCCCACTCCTCTGGTATCCCTCAACCTAGTCACATTCCAGGCTAGCATGGGAATCTCACAATTTGATAAGGCCTTGGTGGTTACAAGGACTGATGCCTTGGATCAATTTACATAGCTAGAGGATGCCGCCTGGGTATATATAAATACCCATTGGCTCAAGGCCCCAAAGAGTGACTCTAAAAGAATAAAGATATAAATTCCCCGCTCTGAGTTCAAAGAGAGCATTCAAATGGGAATGATAGCATTGGCCCAGGTCTTTGGGAAGCCCTCCGCCTAAGAGTTTTCTAGATGGATGTATTACTTCCTCCTCGACATCTCCACCAAGGGAGGATACTTCAACTGGGTGACAATAATCTCCAACCACGTCAACTCCCAATTCCAGCAACTGAACAAGAAGAAGAAATTTTATATGTCTTCCTATGTTTTCTGGGCCCTAGCGCAGCAAAGGCCCCATGCCCACAGCCTACTTATAGACGGCATGCTCGGGATTAGCCCAAGACAAAAAGAACCATGGGATCATTTCCCACAAGTTCAATGGGAGGCCAGCTTCCCTAGTTTTTGTCGGGTAAACGATGTGTTCATTTATTATCATCCACTTACACCCACCCGAGATGCTAGATAGCACCTGTCCTCCAAGGCGATGAATTTAGTCCATAGTTATGGAGATTATTATATTCAATTCTAACAGCACACCTACATTAGGGTCATCGACTTCTCTGGCAAACCCTACTTGTTGCCCAAACACTATGGGGACAAGATCGTGCTCTTGGAGTATTACAGGCAAATGATGGAGGTGCATGCCCTCTTTGCCCTCAAAAAGATACTCAACATTCCATTCTCAATCACATGTGGGAATTACATGTGTATCCTGGCCACCGCAAAGGAGGCAGACAATGAGCTGAAAAGTTACAACTTGCAAGAATTTTATTTGGCGCGAAATTTTTTTGATCCGCATGGCAGGATTGCAACGACACTGCCCCAAGCTTCAGAGCCCCATCATATCCATATGGATGAATTCTGGGTAGATTTTCAAGATGATGTGGAGGTGTGGAGCAGGCACTATGTCAAAATGACAGTTGACATGATGCCAAAATTGAAGCTCTAGAGGTTCCCGGCAGACTTCTTAGATGCCGCCCCCACTGCCGATCCCCAGTACAAGGCAAAGGGGATCGATACAAAGGCTCTTCCACCAGTGAACTAGGATGCCCAAGAAGGGGCCACAATTGAAGACTTCACTTGAGAGGTGGTCAAGCAAAGTCATGCCTATTTTAAGAAGGTGTGCCCCAGAAGTAACCATCGAGCAGCCCAGTCGACACCAAAATTAACTCCACAACCAGTACCAAAGTTGACTCTAGGGGCCGAGACTTCTTCATAGGGAGTAGATAAAGGAAAAAGAATAGATACAAACCCTCCTATGCAAGAAATCCCCATCACAAAAAAGATAAACCAATCAGTGGCAGCCTCCCAACAGATGAGAGAGCAATTAATAACGCGGTTGGCCACTCCATAACTCATGGCCGGGCCACTTCGTCCCTCCTATTCCCTATCATTAGCAACCTTAATGGTAAGGGTAACAGGGGTGGATCCCATGGAAGAGGCAACAATAAGAGATGCGGGGCCACCTTTAGTTACTCAAAAAAAGAAGCTTAGCAAGAAGCCAAAGGCAGAGCCGAAGTTGGGAACATCCCAACCCCAACAAGTAGAAATCCTCTCTTCTAGTTCCCTGGAGCTAGAGAAGGAAAAGGAGCCTATAGAAGTCCTGGCCAGTCCCCCTCTGCAAGAAGAATTTGATGATGTATTTGCAACTAACGAGTTTGGAAACTTGCAAGGGGACAATACACAAACAAATACAGAGGTCCCAGGGGTAGAACAAGAGCCTGCATAGGAACAAGAAAAGCAGGTAGAAGAGAAAGAGCCAGAGCCGGAGGTTGCCTCTGGGGCTCAAGCGATGTAAGGTCTGAGAGTGGACCAACAAAATCAAGGTGAACAAATGGCATCCGCTGGGGGAATCAGACCTTCAGAAATAATCGTAACCCAAGCTGCCACATTCCAAGGGCCACTCCTGGGAGCAGCCTTTGGGAAGGTGATTACAGTAGCCCAAACTCTAAATCTCATCCCAACACCTCCCCTACTACCAAAAGAGGTGCCAACAGAGGAAGAGGCCCCGAAAGTAGAGGAAGAACAATAGGAAGAGCAGCTTGAAGAAGAAATCCCTGAGGAAGCCTACCAAGGTCTAGACCAAGTAACAGGTACAGAGGACAAGGCTGAGGAGATGGAAATTGAAGAAGATGTTGCTGCAGAAGAAGTAGATGTGGGGAGAGGAATGGATGAGGTCCATGCCACTAAGGATCAACAACCACAAAACACTAGAGAAGAATCAAGAGAACAAATTCTAGTAGGAAGGCCACCCCTCCCGCCTCAGTGGTTGATAGAGAGAAGGAAAAGAAAAGCTTAGTCCACTCCCATGATTCCTCTTTCCCTGGATGAAATGATGGCCCAAGTCTAGGCCCCACCAAAGGCCAAGAAGGCCTAGACAGTTCATACTCCTTGAACTAGGCTGGGTGAAGAAACAGTTGTCGTTGTGGCAACACCTCCCCCAGGCACCGATGAAGCAACCGCAGAACTCAGAGATTATGATATTGCAGAGGTATCACTGGGTAAAAGAGGGAAGCAGGGTGAGGTGGATTTGTTGAAGGAGGCAGCTAGGGCAGTAGAGGCCCGTTATGAGAAAGAAGCCTAGAGGCTCAAAGAAGAAAAGGCAAAGAATGCAAACCTTATGGGGTTGCTCACTGAGCTGGCTTGACCCATCAATGTCACTCCTCCGGAGGCCTCCACCTCTAAATATTTACCGCAAAGTGACATAGACCCCCTGTGAGTAATGAAGAAGAAAGCTTAGGTAGTGGACAAGTGGGTCACCCTGCAGATAGGAAACACCCGACGTTTCCTAGTGTCCACCCTCCCAGATTTATATGCAGCCCGACAGGTCATTCACCAGGAAAAAAATCTTATTGACCTGTGGGAGGGTGATGCCGAGAATTACCAGGCATGGAAGGTGGAGCTCGAAGAACTCCTTTCCCTGGGAGAGGATATGATTTATGAATCCAAAATTCTGGGGGATGAATCATTTGATTTTGTGAGAACCCAGCACTCCAGACTTGACCTCACATTGGAGGTAATCAAGCAACTGGTAGGGTCTCTGCGAGGTAAGGTTAATGCTATGAAATATTCTTTTAATTTTTATAAGTCTTTTGTAATAAAGACTTCTGGGGCTGATCCCCTTAGCATAGATACATGTACCACCCAAGATTTAGTTTTGGAGAGTTTTGATGAAATAATGAAGTCCCGGTATCAATCCCCGGAGGGAATAGATGGGGCCCAGATGGCAAAGTTAACTCGCATGATACTTAGTCGTCATGATGCGGCAAGGATGGCCGACGAGTTCAAAGAAAATGTTCCAGACTTGGGGGACAAATTGAAGTGGCCAAGTACTGAAGGGCCAGCCTGAAAGATATAGATGAAGATGGCATTTCCCGCCTCCTCCAGGCTTTCAATGATAATAAGCAACCCTAAGATTTCTCCAGAGGTCAAGGAGAACTCAAGTGTTGGGTATTCTTTATTCTTTTGGGGATGTAAGTTCCTGGATCTCGGGGTTCCGAATCCTAAATTTTTTATTCTTTCAAAGTGATCCGTGTCCTGGTCCCCGAGGCCAACCGGTCACTTTCAGAAGCGGTTAATAAAGGCTGTCAGAGGGTGGTTGGCTACATCAAGGAGGCATCAACTTAATGGTTGGTTTCTGATAGGATGGTCTTCTTGAGGTGCCAATCAGAGGTACATCTATCACATTGGAGATAGGGTGCCGCATTTCCCATTTATGAGGCATGTATCCTCGATCCCTGGGGGACCTACTTTCTTCCTTCTCCTTCCTGGCTCTCTTCTCAAGGCTGATTCTTCTGCTGTATATTCTTATCTTATTCTTCTGACATGGCAGACCTATTCCATCTCAAGGTCTTTTATAGGGTGGCGTGGGTAGTACCGGCCCTCAGATATTGTATTTTATTGAAACATGATGTAAAATAGGGTTAGGGTTAGAAGAGAGTTGTATAAATAGCCAGACTGGCCCGTTTCTAAGGGTCGGCAAAATTGATGATTTTGTTGTCCACAGTAATAGAAAAGTGATTTCTCATTTTTAGTTGCAGAGCTCAATGCTCCATTGTTCTTTTTTCAATAGTTAGATGCTCCCCTAGAGCCACCATTGTATCACACACCAGTGCTTGCTGGAAGAGACATTAATAAAGAAGGAAAAATTCTTTGCAATGAGGTTGTTGGCATTCCTTCTTCTGAGTTAATGGTATTTCATGTTTTATGTTCTTTATGTCTTCTACTCTGATATGTTAAAATAGGTTAACGACCTCTTTTCCCTTGCTACTGATGAAGTTCTAACTGATGTTTATGCATTTCTTCAGTATTTAGTGTAGTATGTTAGAGTATTATTGATGTTCTGAATGTTTAAACATGACTATAGTTAGATGAAGTGTTTCTAACCCTACAAGATCTTTTTCATTTTATCTGCTACATGTAGAATGCTAGGGGAAACCTTACTTTATTGAATCTCTAGAGGTAATGAGTTGAAGAAACCAGCTATCCCCCTCGAAAACAGTCACTTCTCCCAACCGAGCCCCGCACCGTCATGACCCGACACCCAGGTGCTTGAAGGCCTGGGGAATTTAATTTCCCTGGACAACCTTTGCAGGTAGCGTTGGTTGGTATCCATGGAACTCAGTGACAATTTATGACTGTTGGCGGACCCGGTCAGCAAAACCCCGTCAACAAAACCTATGGCTACTAGATGTAAGATAACAAAACAAGACAAATCTAATGAGGTAAAACAAACATTGTATAGATCAATGATTAGAAAACTAATGTATGTTGTTCACACAAGACTAGATATAATACATGTAGTTGGAATAGTTGTAAGATTCTCTACTAATCCCAAAGAATCACATATGACTGTTGTTAAGAGAATTCTGAGATATCTGAAGAGCATCGAGGATTATGGCTTATGGTATAAAAGAGAAGGAAAATTTGAGCTACAAGTCTATACAGATGTTGATTGGGCTTGAAACATTGATGACCAAAAGAGCACAATTGGAGGAGCATTCTTCATGGGTGAAAGACTTGTCACATGAATCAACAAGAAGCAAGGATGCATCTCTTAGTCTACTGCAGAAGAACAATATGTGGCCGCTATTACAAATTGCTCCAATATTGCATGGATCAAAAAATTACTGGAAGGTATGCATATGAAGGCTCTTGAACCAGTAATTATCTACTGTGATAACACTAGTGCAATTAAAATTTCTAAGAATCCTGTCATGCATGCTAAGACTAAGCATATTGCTATCAAGTATCACTATCGAGAACAAGTGCAAGAAAAGGAGGTGATACTAGAATATGTTCAATCAAAGAAATAATTAGCTGATATATTCACCAAGCCATTACCGAAAGATACATTTGAGTACCTGAGATAGATACTAGGGGTCCAACCCTTGTCTATCGGTCAATAAGATGAATAGAAGGTTGCATCAGCCTATACCAAATCTGATGATCATTCAAGTTGATGCAAACACTGAGATGAACAACAATAGATACATTTGTACATAGCAAGGTACAAGTATGCACCAAACACTAGAGACATTGTATTGTTAATGGATAGGGAAATTCAAGGAATATATTATATAAAGGGATGGAACATGATATAGATGATTTTTGTTTGGCATTTTTGTCAAAGGGAGAGATTATATAATTATCAATTATCTAATTATCAAAAGGAAGAGATTATTTCATTATCATCAAGGAGATATTTGGTAGAGATTATCTCATTGATCAGAAAAGATTATATCATTATCCATAAAGAGAAGTTCCTAAAAATCAGAAGGAAGAGTTAATCAATATTCAAAGGGAAAGAAATTGATTTTATATGAAATATCCATCTAAGCGAGAGAAGTAACAAAAGGAGAGAGTTCATACAAGAGAGAATTTGTTGTCAAAGAAAAAAGAGATTATCAAGAAAAGAAACAGTCAAGGCAGAGAACATATCAGAACAGAGACATTAGATGCTACATCTATCCAGTAAAGGCATTGAATATTGAAGAAAATCATTCTGCAAGAAACAAATATAAGCTATTTTGAGCTTACTAAAAGGCAAACATTTGTAATAGTTACAATAGAAGAGCTTGGTAAAACTATTATATTTCATATTGTATTAGTAATACTATAGTATGATAATGTAGTATGTTGCCATCAATGCCAAATGGAGAGATTAATGACACATAACTGATTGAATGTTTGAAGATGTTTAAGTTGATCACCAAAATGTAGAAAGATAATGCAAGACATTAAATCAGTTAATGGATTATATTGCCATTGATGTCAACTTGATATAATCTAATCGGTTATAATTAAAGTTTCAAAGACTTTAGAAAATCAGAGAGATAAATATTATGCTTTCAGTAATCTATAAAAGAAAATCATTCACTATGTGACTTCAAACACTGACAGCTAGTGGAACTTGACAGACAAAGATCACCAAAATTCAAGTCATAGAGATGCCCGAGCAAGAACACCGACAAGCATTATCAAATAGAAGAATCAAAAGCATAAATGACGGCCAGAATCATAGTGTAAACCAACAGTGAAGCCTGAGGAGAACTAGAGTTTTGACCGAAGCTATCAAAGAGTTAAAACACCAAAATTAACATGAGTTCAGAAATAACAAAATATCTAGTTGAAAGAGCTAAGTATGGACTTAACTGGTAGTTTCTTTGTTTTCATCAACAAGATAAAGCTAGAGATAAGTAAAGGATTTAAAGTTGTTTTGTCCAGTTGGAAAAAAGATCTCTGAGAGATAAAACAAGAGTTTTGCATTAAATCTATTTGGAAAAGATTAAAGATCATGCAAAGATAAAGAAAATCAAGAACCTAACAATGGTGATATTATGTCTATAAAAGAGACAACTTAATTCATTACAAATTGAGAGAGGGTGAATGAATGAAAAAGATGATGTTAAAGAGAAACTGATGAAGATCAAATTCATACGATCAATCAAGCTAAGGAAAGAGATAAAGTTTTATGTAGACACCAAGAAATAGAGCACAACATCACCAAGCATAAATAAACTAGAGCATAGGTATTAAAAGAGATATATTGATTAGATTAGTTTTATGAGATTACAATAGATCTAAAAAATCTGCAAGTATAAGTTGTATATGTGAATAGATCATACTATTTTAGTTTAACCATTGATTTAGAAAGTCTCTTAACCAAGTGGGATTTAAAGATCCCATCTATATTGAGATACATCCCAAGGAGTATCAAAAATTTTGATCATGAAGATAGCATGAGATGCCAGATATCTATTGAAAAGCCAAGTGAGTGTTTGATCAAGGAAGGTAGCATAGAGATGCCCGATATCAAGTGACAGACTAAACTTTTAAATCCTCTAACAAGGTCACACCTAACAGTGTGTTTGTAACATTTAAAAGGGTTGGCTCTTCACTGATGTCATTTCAAAAGAGTGAAAATTTTGGGTTATCAGTCCCAAGTGGTTTTTCCCTTAACAGGGTTTCCACATTAAAAATCGTGGTGTCAATGTGTTTATGAGTCATTACTTTACTGTTTTGCATTACATATAGCTTAACTGGATTGATCAATATACTATAGATAATGTACTATCTTTTGGTAAATTAACAGACTACTATTCAGTAAACATACATTATAAGGTTTAACAAAGCATTCAGAGTAGTAGTAATTTGATAATTGTATTTGAAGGCATTCATATTATAGGACTGAATATTACTAGAGGCTTAATATTGTGGTACTAAGTTTTTGGGTTGATTATTGGAATATTTTTTAGGCCACTGATTCACCCCCCCCCCCCTCCTCAGTTATTACTAACATGGGCATTGTATGAGATTTTAGAGCATGCGAGCATTAATATGTATACAAGGAGGAGCAGTGATGTTATATCTAATTTCCCTTGGCTTGATCTTACTATTGGAATAAGTTATAGTTATTTTGATCACGACTGGTTACAAAGAAGTGACAAAGATTTATGACAAAGAGAGCCTCTATATTTTTGGGATAACTTGGATTCAAGCACGAGTTATGATTTGCAAGCTTAGGGAATGGTAGAAGACATTTTGGATAGTGTCACTTGTGATTCTTTGGTCACCGAGTTCTTTGTGACATGACCTGAAGCATGTGATCTTGCAAAGATCTATTTGTGGTTGACTACAGTGGTGTAAAGTATCTAGAGGGTGCTTGATGCAGAGGGGTGTGATATCCTACTAGCACATACCCTGATCAATATAGAGATCTCTTCAACAACCATGTGAGATGCAACCTCCCAATTGCAAACTGTCTCTCAGAAACTCTATCAAAATACGATCTTCAATAGATCTCAAATAACTATCACTAATAACTCAATCTCTGTATGTGCTCTTAACCACATCATCATGATGCTATATGAAATACGTCCTCAACTGCGCATAACCTTGTCTACAATTCTTTGTCTGTGCTAACTCAATCTCCTTGTAGCCCTGTCCAGCCACTAATCTACCCTCAACCCACAAATTTCCAAAAACACTAAGCAAACTATTTTCAGATTTAGATACCATTTACAAATCTAGAAGACATATCCTAAACCTAGGGTACGTTACTTGGACCAACAACTAGATCCACTTACAATGCACCCATTTACAAAGAAACTCCTAAGAGATCCTTATCCCTTGAATCCCAACCATGAAATAGTCTCGAAAAATGGTTAGAAATACTAGATTATCAAGTTTTTTGGGCATCAAAACTTTCCTATACTTGTAGGTATCAAACCCTCACTTGTAGGGTCATTAGGCTAGGGCTTTCTCAAAAGGACTCTTCCAAAATTATCCAAATCCTCCTAATGGACCCAAAACCTCCATATGGACACCAATAGCCAAGATCCAACATAAAATACCCCCATTCTTTGGAGTATTTGATCACACTAATTGTCAGTGTCAAACTGTGCACCCTTAATCAACAACTTACCATTATGTTGTTGTCTCTCTTCCAATATCCTACACATCCCTACATCTAAACACTATAGAAGGATACTATAAATTTTATTAGACTTCTCCCACAAATTACATTAACCACATAGGGTGGGAGACTCTATCCAACCATGGAGACTTCAAAATTCAAATTGTTGATTGCAAAGACATAGTCTAAGAACAGTCAAGAAATGGATAGATTTCTTACTTCAAAACTCAATTAAAAATCACTTTAATTGCAGGGAAATGATAAAAATTAAAAATAAAAATGTTCTAATCCATTTTGAAGTCAATACTATATTCTAAAATTATTTTGAAGCCACAACACAATGACTGTATCTCACGCACTAAATGTAACTGTTTCCAAGAATTTATTTCTTTATTGATTCAAGAACTTTACAACGGTTCTCCAAACACAATCCTCTAAAAAGTCACATGGATCTCCCTCTAAAAGACCCTCAGACTCAACAAACAACCAAATAACCAACTTTCAAACTTCCTAAAACTACCTACAACAATCATAAGCAATTGTTTCCACTAATTGCAATTTGTAAAAGTTGTCAACATGACAACTACTATTGTCAAGTCGACCATTACTTATCATATCTTTCTTATAAACCTATTTAACACTTAAAAAATCTAATCCAAACCAACATATCACCCTTAAGGTCATCTAGACCCCATAGTGACCCTTAAGGCTTATTTTGCCAATAGGGCACTATTACATCATTTTAGCACATTTAATGCATTTTACACATTTTAATGGCTCTATTGGCGACATTAAAATCAATATTGACGTTATAGGAATTTAAAAACCTTACCTATCCTTGTATCAATCAATTTACCCCAAGAATTCTCTCTTATCTTCTTATGCCAATCAATGTCTTACTAAACTTCTTTTTGATCATAGCACACAAAATGATCAATAAACATTATGACGACGATTAGACATCATTAAATGACCAATCATGGTCTATTACATTTCAAAATTAATTTCTATGTTCATGCCTTCATCTCCCTAGGATCCATAGTGACCTTGGTGTGCCTTCATGGCCTTGGTGCTCCTGCACCATACTCCTCAGCTTTTAAAATTTTTCAAGTCCTCTTGGAAACCTGCAAACAAAACATGTGAGAAAATAAAAACCATTTTATTTTCACCTTTGATTTGAAAAGATCAATATTAGTGATCTATGACATCCTCTCATAATTATTCTCCTTTATGCACTCATGTGTCTCCATTCTATGCTTACCTCTTATGGGAAAAATGTAGACAACCATCTGGTCCCAAATCCGCACTTCATCTTTAGTCTCTTATCTCAAGCCCAGTGATGTCATCTGCAACTCTTCATTGACTTAAAACTTGAAGTATCTACCCATTGAGACCAAAGTATCTTGGATCACATTCCTCTCCTCTCTGAATTCCAAGTCTTCCTCAGTATTCATGGTTGTCTCCTTAGCCTCACCAATGACCACACAGTTTAGTTCTTCCTCACCTACTACCATCTCTTGTCGGTATTCACCATCATGCCATTCACCTAGGCATACCTACAACTCACTAGTCATCTTGGCTTCCTCTCTAGCCATACTACCATTTTTTTTGTCTTATTCCATCACCAAAGGAATTTTTGATGCCCCCACCTAAATAATTTCTTCAGATTCAAACCCCTCAAGACTTGATTCACTCCTACAACCATCAACAACTTCAACTTCAACCTATAATTCAGATTGTAGAATCTCTTTGTCCTTAGGTTCATCCACTTCTTCATGTGCAATTTTCTGCTCATCTTCATCTGCTACTTGTTCAAGGAGTAATGCAATCCAATCCATCTTCTTTCGATGCTTTTCCAAAGACTCTTGAAGGCTTCTTATATTTTCCTCTTCTTCTTTCTTCTTCCTTCCTTTCCCTTCTCTTTTCCTCTTATTGGCGAAATAGTCTTTAAGAGAATTATGCACCTCCTTCTCTAACTTTGTCAAGTACATCTTCACCAATCTAGGATCTTTCAAATGTCAAGCTATTACTTTGGAATACTGTCAGATGATAGTTGAACTCTAAGCATCAACAAAGGACTTTCAATCTTTAAAATCCCAAAAATCTCTTCCACCACTTCAACCTACGATTCTCCTAGGCTCTGATACCAGTTAATCTAGAGGTGTGATATCCTACTAGCCCATACCTTGATCAAAATAGAGATCTCTTTAGCAACCATGTGAGATGCAACTTCCCAATCGGAAACTCTCTCTAAGAAACTCTGTCAAAATATGATCTTCAATAGATCTCAAATAAATGTCACTAAAAATGAAATCTTCATACGCTCTCTTAACCAAAAAATCATGATTCTATCTGAAATACATTCTCAACTATGCATAACCTCATCTGCAATTCTCTATCTGTGCTAACTCAATCTCCTTGTAGCCCTCTCCAACCAGTAATCTTACCTCAACCCAAAACATTCCCAAAAGATAAAGGAAAATATTTACAGATTTAGACACCCTTTACAACTATACAAGACATATCCTAAACCCATGGTATGTTACTTTGAACCAACAACTAGATCCACTACGTTTGCAACAACCAAATAGACGTGAAATGCACCCATTTACAAAGCAATTCCTAAGAGATTTTTATCCCTTGAATCCCAACAATGAAATAGTCTTGGAAAATGTTTAGAAATAACATATTATTAGGTTTTTGGGGAATCAACACTTTCCTATACTTATAGGTATCAAACCCTCACTTTTAGGGTCACTAGGCTAGGGATTTCTCAAAAGGACTCTTCCCAAATTCTCCAGATCCTCCCGATGAAACTAACACCTCCATATGGACCCCAATATCCAAGATCCAACATAAAATACCCCATCCTATGGAGTATTTGATCACACTAATTGCTAGTGTCAAACTGTGCACCCTCAATCAATAACTTACCACTATATTGTGGTCTCTCTTCCAATATCCTACACATCCATGCATCTAAAAAATATACAAGGATAATATACATGTTATTAGAATTTTCCCACCAGCTACACTAACCATAGAGGGTGGGAGAGTCAATCCAACCATGGAGACTTCAAAATTCATATTGTTGATTGCAAAGACACAGTTTGAGAACAATCAAGAAATGGATAGATTTCCTACTTCAAAACTCCATGAAACATAACTGTAATTTTAGGGAAATAATAAAAATTCAAAATAAAAATTTTATAATCCATTTCAAAATCAACAATATATTCTAAAATGAGTTTGAGGCCACAACATAGTGATTGTATCTCTTGGGCTGAATGTGACTGTTTGCAAGAATGTGTTTCTTTATTGATTTAAGAACATTGTAATGGTTCCCCACTCGTCATATTCTACATCCTCTACAAAATCAAGTGGATCTCCCTCCATAATACCCTTATAATTGACAACCAACCAAATAAATAACTTTCAAACTTCCTAAAACTTCCTACAATAATGAAAACTGATTGTTTCCACTAATTGCAATTTGTAAAAGTTGTCAAGTTGATAACTACCATTGTCAGCTCATCCATTACTTTTCATATATTTATTAGACACTATCTACGACTTAAACATTATAATCTAAACCAACATATCACCCTTAAGGTCATCTAGACCCCATAGTGACCCATAAGGCTTATTTTTCCAATAAGGCACTATTACATCATTTTAGCACATTTAGTACAGTTTACACAATTTTTTTCCATATTACAATCATTGTTGACCCAAAGAATTCTCTCTTAGCCTCGTATTCCAATCAAAGGATTACAAATTTTTTTTATGATCATAGCACATAAAATTATCAATAAACATTACAACCATGATTAAACATCATTAAATGACCAATCATAGTCTAGTACATTTCCAAATGACCCATTATGGTTGTGATTTCATCTCCCTAGGATCCATAGTGACCTTGGTGTGCTTTCATGGCCTTGGTGCTTCTGCACCATACTCCTCAACTTTTAAAATTTTCCAAGTCCTCTTGGAAACCTGCAAACACAACATGTGAGCAGACAAAAACCATTTAATTTTCACCTTTGGTTTGAAAAGATCAACATTAGTGATCCATGGCATCCTCTAATGATAATGCTCCTTTTTGTACTCATGCATCTCCAATCTAGGCTTGTCTCTTATGGGAAAAATGTAGACCACCATATGGTCCCAAATATTCACTCCATCTTTAGTCTCTTGTCCCGAGATCATTGTTTCCATCTGCACTCTCCATTGTCTTCAAAATTTAAGTCTCTTCCCATTTAGACCAATGCATCTTGGATCACATGCCTCTCCTCTTGGAATTCCAAGTCTTCCTCAACATTCATGGTTGTCTCCTTAGCCCAACTAATGACCCCATATTCAGGTTCTTCCTCACCTAGTTCCATCTTCTTGTTGGTCTTCACCATCATGCCATTCACCAAGGCATACCAAAAACTCACTAGTCATCTTGGCTTCCTCTCTAACCATGCTACCAAGTTTTTTGTATTCTTCCATCACCAAAGGACATTGTGTTGTGCCCACCTGAAGTATTTGTTCAGATTCAAGCCCTGCAAGACTTGATTCACTATTGCAACCATCAGCAACTTCAACTTCAACCTCTGATTCAGATTGTAGAACCTCTTTGTACTTAGGTTCCTCCACTTCTTCCTGTGCAATATGTTGCTCATCTTCATCTGATTCTTGTTCAAGGAGTAATGCAATCTACTCCAGCTTCTTCTGATGCTTTTCCAAAGCATCTCCAAGGCTTCTTATATTTTCCTCTTCTTGTTTCTTCTTCCTTCTCTTTTATTCTCCTTTCCTCTTATTGGCCAAATAGTCTTCAAGAGAATTCTACACCTCCTTCTCTAATTTTTTCAATACATCTTCACCAATCTAGGATCTTTCGAATGTCAAGCGACCACTTTGTAACACTCTCAGAGGATAGTTGAACTCTAAGCATTAATAAAGAACTTTCAATATTCAAAATCAATGAAATCTCTTCCACCACTTTAACCTAGGATGCTCCTAGGCTCTGATACCATTTAATGAAGAGGGGTGTGATATCCTGTTGGTGCATACCTTGATCAATATAGAGATATCTTTAGCCACCATATGAGATGCAAATTCCCAATTGTAGACTACCTCTCAGAAACTCTGTCAAAATACAATGTTCAATAGATCTCGAATAACTGTCACTAACAATTGAATCTTTGTACGCACTCTTAACCACATCATCACAATGCTTTTTGAAATATGTTCTCAACTGTGCATAACCTCGTCTGCAATTCTCTGCATATGCTAACTCAATCTCCTTATAGCCCTATCCAACCACTAATCTTCCCTCAACTCAAAACTTTCCCAAAATACTAAGGAAACTATTTAGAGATCTAGACACCCTTTATAATGATACAAGACATATCTGAAACCCATGGTATGTTACTTTGGACCAACAAATAGATCCACTACCTTTTGAGCAACCAAATAGGTCTAAAATGCACCCATTTACAAAGAAACTCCTAAGAGATATTTATACCTTGACTCCCAACCATGAAACAATCTTGGACAATGGTTAGAAATACCAGGTTATTAAGTTTTTTCTACATTAACACTTGGCCATACTTGTAGGTATCAAACCCTCACTTATAGGTTCATTAGACTAGGGTTTTCTCAAAAAGACTCTTCCAAACTTCTCTTTATCCTCATGATGGATCTAAAACCTCCATATGGGCCCCAATAGCCAAGATAAAACATAAAATACCCTCAATCAACAACTTGCAACTGTGTTCTGGTCTCTCTTCCAATATCCTATGCATCCCTACATCTAAAAACTATACAATGATAATAAAAAATTTATTAGACTTCTCCCACCAATTAAATTAACCACTGGTGGTGGGAGAGTCTATCCAACCATGGAGACTTCAAAATTCAAATTGCTGATTGCAAAGACACAGTCTGAGAACAATCAAGAAATGGATAGATTTTTTACTTCAAAACTCAATGAAACATCATTGTAATTGCAGGGAAATGATAAAAATTCAAAATAAAAATGTTCTAATCCATTTCCAAATCAACAATACATTCTAAAATTATTTTGAAGCCACAACATAGTAACTATATCTCACCAGCTGAATGTGACTGTTTGCAAGAATTTATTTCTTTATTGATTCAAGAACATTACAATGGTTCTCCACACACCATCCTTTACATTATTTACAAAATCACATGGATCTCCCTCTAAAAGGCACTTAGACTTGACAACCAACCAAATAACCAACTTTCAAACTTCCTAAAACTCACTACAATAGTCAAAATCGATTATTTCCACTAATTACAATTTGTAAAAGTTGTCAAGTTGACAACTACCATTGTCAACTCAACCATTACTTTTCATATATTTTTTAGAAACCTATCTAGTACTTAAACATTCTAATCCAAAGAAAAATATCACCCCATAGTAACTTAAGGCTTATTTTGCCAATAAGGCACTATTACATCATTTTAGCACATTTAGTGCAGTTTACACATTGTAATGGCTCTATTGGCCATATAACAATAATTGTTGACCTTATAGGCCTTTAACAACCTTATCTATCTCTAGATCACTCATGTGACCCCAATAATTCTCTCTTATCCTCTTATGCCAATCAATGGCTTACAAAACTTGTTTATGATCATAGCACACAAAAGGATCAATAAACATGACAACCATTATTAAACATCATTAAATGACCAATCATGGTCTATTACATTTCCAAATGACCAGTTATGGTCATGCCTTCATCTCCCTAGGATCCATAGTGACCCTGGTGTTCCATCATGGCCTTGGTGCTCCTACACCATACTTCTCAACTTTTAAAATTTTCCAAGTCCTCTTGGAAATCTACAAACACAACATGTGACAAAATAAAAACCATTTAATTTTCACCTTTGGTTTGAAAAGACCAACATTAGTTATCCCATGGCATTCTCTCATGATTCTTCTACTTTATTCACTCATTCATCTCCAATCTAGGCTTGCCTCTTATGGGTTAAATGTAGACCACCATCTAGTCCCAAATCTGCACTCCATCTTTAGTGTCTTGTCCTGAGACCACTGTTGCCATCTACAACTCTTAATTGTCTTCAAACTTAAGTCACTTACCATTTATACCAATGCATCTTGGATCACATGCCTCTCCTCTTGGCATTCCAAGTCTTCCTCATCATTCATGGTTTTCCCCTTACCATCAACAATGACCCCATAGTCAGGTTCTTGCTCACATACTGTCATTTCTTGTTGGTCTTCACCATCATGACATTCACCTAGGTATAGCAACAAGTCACCAGTCATCTTGGCTTCCTCTCTAGCCATGATACCATGTTTTCTTTCTTCTTCCATCACCAAAGGACATTTTGCTTCCCCCACATAAATAATTTCTTCAGATTCAAGCCCCTCAAGACTTGAGTCACTACTGCAAATATCAACAACTTCAACTTCAACCTCTGATTCAGATTGTAGAACCTCTTTGTCCTTAGTTTAATCCATTTCTTCATTTACAATCTTCTGCTCATCTTCATCTTCTTCTTGTTCAAGAAGTGATCCAATCCACTCCAACATCTTTTGATGCTTTTCCAAAGCCTCTCCAAGGCTTCTTATATTTTCCTCTTCTTCTTTCTTCTTCCTTCTCTTTTCTTCTCTTTTCCTCTTATTGGCCAAATAGTATTTAATAGTATTGTACACCTCCTTCTCTAACTTTTTCAGGTACATCTTCACCAATCTAGGATCTTTCATATGTCAAGTGACCACTTTGGAACACTCTTAGAGGATAGTTGAACTCTAAGCATCAACAAAGGACTTTCAATCTTCAAAATCTCTTCCACCATTTCAATATAGGATGTTCCTAGGCTCTAATACCACTTAATGTAGAGGGGTGTGATATCCTACTAGCCCATACCGTGATCGATATAGAGATCTCTTTAGCAACCATGTGAGATGCAACTTCCCCATCGCAAACTGTCTCTCAAAAACTTTGTCTAAATACGATCTTCAATAGATATCCAATAACTATCACTAACAATTGAATCTTCATATGCTCTCTTAACCACATTATCACGATTCTATCTGAAATACATTCTAAACTGCGCATAACCTCATGTGCAATTTTGTATCTGTACTAACTCAATCTCCTTGTAGACATGTCCAACCACTAATCTACCCTGAACCCAAAACTTTCCCAAAACACCAAGGAAACTATTTAAAGATTTAGATACCCTTTACAATCTTACAAGACATATCCTATACCCAGTGTATGTTACTTTCGACCAACAAATAGATCCACTACCTTTACAGTAACGAAATAGGTCTAAAATGCACCCATTTACAAAGAAAATCCTAAGAGATCTTGCTACCTTGACTCCCAACCATTAAACAGCCTTGGAATATTGTTAGAAACACCTAATTATCAATTTTTTGGGGCATCAACACTTGCCTATACGTGTAGGTATCAAACCCTCACTTCTAGAGTCATTAGACCAGGGCTTTCTCAAAAGGACTCTTCCAAACTTCTCCATATCCTATTGATGGACCTAAAACATCCATATGGACCACAATAGCCAAGATACAACATAAAATACACCCATCCTTTAGATTATTTGATCACACTAATTGATGGTATCAAATTGTGCACCCTCAATCAACAACTTACCACTATGTTGTGGTCTCTCTTCCAATATCCTGCACATCCCTGCATCTAGACATTATACAAGGATAATATACATGTTATTATAATTATCCCACCAATTACACTAACCACAAAGGGTAGGCGAGTCTATCCAACCATGGAGACTTCAAAATTCAAATTGTTTATTGCAAAGACATAGTCTGAGAACAGTCAGGAAATGGATAGATTTCTTACTTCAAAAGTCAATCAAACATCACTGTAATTGTAGCCTTACATTGTAACTTCATTCGATAAAAATTAAATTAAATACATTCAAAACATCTTCAAATAATATTAAATGGTTCATTCACTTCCTAGTGCTTTTCCTTGTTCCTAGGTTCTCCTGCACCAAAGTTCTAATCAGAAAAGACTCTTTCAGAATATGAGAGTCGAGAAAGAATCACCAAGAGGACAATTCTTAAGGGCTTCATCTATGGAAGGGGAATTTATGAGCCGTGAATACCTTCTCATAATGTATGATAAAGGCCTAGAGAATATCTGATAGATCAAAGAGAACCAACTAACCTTCTTTAATTGCATGGGAGGAACGACGAGCTCTGAGAGATAGAGAATATTAGAAACATGGTCACCCACCTTGAGCCAATGCAACATGGCATTGATCTGGGATCCTCTAATAGAATGATGATCTACAATTTGTTTTTGGTGATGAAGTAGAGAAACCCTAACTTGCGACTTCGGGAAAAATGGTTCCAAAGCCAAAGTTTCAAAAGCAACACACAAATCTTTGGTGGTGGCATCATAAGATAATCGTCTACCATAAATATAGAGAAACCACACAATGTCAAAAATGACATCACGTAGAAATCTATCCTGAAGGTTGAGTGGGCTTGGGATTAAGATTATAAACTTGTTGGATGTGGGCCATAGTAGGTTGATGATTTATTTATGATGTGTTTAAAAAGAATTGTGTTTGAAGGATGCATATGAGCTATCTTATTATATAAATTATGGCAGTCTTTCAAGATGAAAATCCTCTTCACTCTTTGGAAGGATAGAAATGTAGTTTTCTTTACTCGCAACTTTCTTGATACTAATGTCTCTGTATATGCTAAAGCATGTATATGTAATAATGTTATAGTGCAGATTATATTTCTATTTTTGGCAAGCATTCTTCGCCCTTTGGTCGCGAGTGTGGTCGTAGATCCTGGACCCGACAGTCTCATACTCTGTGTTCCCAGGCTCCTTGTCACTCCTCTAACAGGGGAAGAGATTTCCAATGTTGTTGATTAGCCTTGTCACCTGGTGGTGGCTCTGCCTCAAGTTGGCCTATTGACAATGCAATTCCCTCTGCTCCTTGTCGCTCTAGTTGGCCAAGACTTAGTGGTGATTCTAGGTGGCCCACTTCTTCCAAATGGTTTTTTTCGTCTTGACCTGGCTATTTCTCTAACCAAGAAGGAGAACAAAGAAGAGATTGTTGAGTAAGGTTGGTCCCTTATGGACCCAAGTCCTAACCCCGCTGATGTATGGGGAAAGAAGGATGATCAAGATCCTCTGCCTTTTGTTGGCACTACTCTAGCCACTTAGTAGTTTTTTGTTGTTTACGTGCTCTGGCCACATTTATGTTTTTGTTTGCTAATGGCTTTTCGGGCGTTGCCCGAGTGACTCTTGTGGAGTGACTTAATATCCCTTTTTTGTGAATAGTGTATTTTTAATTAACTATTAATGGAAAAGGCATAATCATTAAAAAAAACTTGCTCATAACTATAAACCTATCAAACTCTTTTCTTGTTAAATAGTAATAAAAAATTCTCAGCAACATTTGTTGGAATCTCAAATTTCTATCCTAAACTTGTGAAGTGATCACTAACTTGTCTAAACTAGAGATCTTAAACTTATTCATTACTATTTACTTGTTAAACCCTGATAAAAATTCTGAACAATACCTGTAGAAACATTATACCTCTAGCTTAAGATTGTAAAATTATCACCAATATCCTACAACTTCCAGCTTACACTTACTCATTACTATAAATCTATTTAACTATATGCTTATTAGATACTAATAAAAACTCTCAACACACTGAAATATTTTAGAAAGATCCTCTACAAAGTCAGGGGCTTATTGATCAAAATTATTTGTTTGTTATATAGGATCATCACTATGGAAATGACTATCTAGCCCCTACCATGTACCAATACATAAGTTACCTTCAAAGACCATAACTTATACATTAGTATATCATAAATACTACATAATAATTTTCTATCTCCATAAGAACGAGAAGAAACAAAACCTTTTTAATAGTGCAAAACTTACTTTTAAAAAAAAAAAACTTGTATCACCACAACTATGACTTTAAATTCCAATATAAATCACCCACCAAATCATTTCATGCATAGATAAGTAGTTTTAAATCCAATTATATATTTTCTCATAATGTTTTAACTCTTTATTCTTGAAAAATCTAAGCAATGAAACAAACCAGAGATACAAACGACTTCTAAACAGCCACTTTATAAGGAAAACATCGAGAAAAGGAGAAATATATTCCTTACCGAGACTAAATCCACTATTTAAGCCCAGGTAAATAATGTAGCACTTTTTTTTTTGAGAATAGCATTGTACAATAGTTTCCTGTAAAGTTGTAAACAACCAATTCTCTTTGTAAGGCTTTTCTTGGACACCAAGCCAAGAATATATATCGAATCCTAAATCTTTTAAGTATATTAGAAAATAGAAGTCAAGCAATACCCCATTAAATCTGGTATTTATGTCATACACCATGCTGCATTGTACGTAAAGAGAGAAGAAAATCTCTGAAACTCCTGTTAAAGCAATATATTCTATGGTCTAAGTATACATAAAGTAAACCCCACAATCTAACCAGTCTATGTTTATTAAGGCGTTCTTGCATGACTGAATAATAGTCTTTTCATAAAGTAAAAATATGATTCTCAAGCTACCTATGTATATTCTTGAAGAAGAAACCTAGTAATAGTACATTGTAAGGAATCTAAGATCTGTCATGAATAACTCCATCATTTCAAGGGCTGAGGAAGTGTGTTGCTTTTCTAGAAATAGGGTTTTTAAGGAAACTTTCTCTCTGGCCAGTTTGATACCTTGTATCATATAATATTCTTATGTGCTACTTGAATCTGATTTTTCAAAGAGTATTTTTTTGAGCTAGTTAAACATAATTTTTTAAGAATAGAAACGTTGATGGAAAAAGTGCTACAGAGTCAAAATCCAAGCCATAAACTACTAATTCTCTTTATGTTATTTATATAGATTTTGTATAATTTTCATATGAATAAAGTGAACAGTTTTAGTTTTACATTTAATTTTTACTTTATTAATTAATGACTAGTTTTGGAGTGATCATCTTATATAGTTTTTAGTCTAAGATTGGATTATGGATATGATCGTATTCTCATGACTGGAACACATTATGTCTAGTTTATTGTTATTAAAATTTAATGTTCTTTCTAATGACTACTTCAAAAATAATGTTTAGTCTTGCATACAAGTTAATAGTTACTTTTACTTCTATTAATTTATAGTAATACAAATTAATTATTGCTCCATGGCAACTGTAATATAGATTCACTTTATGCTATCTATATAGATTTCATATGAATAAAGACAATAGTTGGTTTCGCTCTACTCTTGCTTTGTTAGTCAATGGTTAGTTTTAGATTGATCATCTTTTATTCTTTTTAAATCTAAGATTAAATTATGGATAATATCCATATTCTCTTGATTGGGACACATTACATCTAGTTTATTGTTACTAGAATTTAATGTTTGTTCTAATGACTTCTTAAAAAAATACTATTTCATCTTGCATACAAGCGAATAGTTATTTTAGTTTCTATTAATTATAAGTAATATAAGTTAATTATTTTACCATGACAATATAGATTCTCTTTGTGTTATCTCCATAGATGTTATATGAGTATAGGTAAATAGTTTTAGTTGATTCTTTGCTTTCGATAATTTTAGCTAATGGGTGATTTCTCTTATATTAATCTATAGTGAGAATTTGTTGAATATATCTAATCTATGATTGGATTTATGGATATGATTTTTTTTGGATCGGGTCAAATTATGTTTTGATTTATTCTTATTGAAATTTTTTATTTTATATAAAAAATAATAGCTAATTTTGCATACAATAAAATTTACATTGAAGAATTGATACATTATATCATAAGCATCATTTAGGTCATTAAATAGATGCAAAATAAACAAGGGAAGCCTATAAGAAAATAAAAGAATGTGTCGTACAAAATATGATCCACAAAAGTATGGAATCCTATTTAATTTTGAATATTGTTGATTGGCAAGAATCAAATAGGGGCTGATATTACTCTTACATGCATAATAGCCATTTTTCATAAAGAAGTGCTAAATTGGAAAGGTGTTTTTGATTAAAGGGGCTCCCCTTACCAACCCAAACATACACAACACAATAGGGAAATAAATAAATAAAATTGAGAATAGAACAATTGCAAGAACAAAGACACATGCTTTCTATTATCTTCAATGGAATGACATTAAACAATATTTAGAAAAAATAAATAACATGTTACAGCCACATAGGCATTTTCTTTACAATAGTCTGCAAGACAGAGCCACAAACTACACTTCTAGATCTGGGCTCGAAAGCCACCTTCATCCCTATATATGTAGCACCAATAACCACCTTAGAATATTTTAGAAAGTGAAACTTTCCCATCCTAGTCCCTTCTGCCATAACTTTTGAACCGTGTACCCAATTTTCTATTATAAGTAATTTTTAGAAACCTCTCGAAGCGCTCTACAACTAGGACTATGAAGTGCAGTACCAAACAAGTTTTTACCCCTTTTAGAGCCTCTAAGGCCTTCAACATTAAGTTCAAATTTTTCATTCCACCCCGTCAAAATAAAAATATTCAATATCTTCGAACCATACTTGATGTTTGCCATGCAACTTTACGGGCATACTTATATATTAAAAACAAACCTCCGAGGAAGTTATTGGAATAATCTATGTTCAGTGAAAATTTTACTAAAAATAGTAAACTTGCCAAAAATAGTAACCCTATCCAAAATAGCCCTTATTGAAAAATGAGACAATATATTGTTCGGGTGATGCAATATTTCTCTTACACCCTAGATGCTCATGCATTAGTTTTGTTCTTTTCTATCTTTTATCCCTGAAGTAAAGTTTCTAGTTCACATGATGCTATAGTGTTGTACAAGTCAATAATATCTAACTCTATGGTGTAATTATTATTTATCATATATATTTGGAGCATATTGATAAGTTATTTTCATTTCAATCTAGTACTAATGTAGTTAGGAAATGGATTATTGGCCAAGATAAATAATATTAAAATGAATGTCCAAGTTTATACTTTGGCTAGAGGTATGTTCTTTTCACTTCTCACTTCATGATGATATATGAGAAACTCTCATAGTTGGCAATTGGTTCATAGGAAATTATAACCTCATTCTCTATAAACAAAAATTGGGGTTTGATCCATCTTTGAACCCCTATAGTGTGGCTCCTACTTGTGTCCATAATATAAGGTCTAGGTCTATTTTCTAGTTGCTAATGCTAGATAGTGTTACTCACAATAAAAGATAAATGTTCTTCATTATGTTTCATGTAAATACATAGAAATGTTAGGAAAAAAGTGATGGGAAAAGCGCCTCATTGATGTCAAAGGTGGTGATCATCATTTCTTTTGTTCATTTCATGGTATCTATAAGAGTGCATAGATGAAAGAATACAATTAATATCATGTTTGTTCTTGAGCATTTCAATTTCTATAAGTATAATGGCTATCTCCAATGACAAGGTATACTTATATTATTATTATGACTTTATTCCAGTTAGCAGAGGGGATCCAAAGTGTGATCCAATATATCTAAGGATAGTTATCCATATAGTGAGCTTGATATGACAACTATTTATGATTCGTATTCTTATAAAGTTGAGAGTTATGGCTTATAGTTTGAAAGAAGAGTATGTTTTCACATGTTGTATAAAATTCCAAAGCTTTTAGAGTTGATCATTAGTGGGTGGGTTGTTAGAACTGGTAAGATGGTTATTGTGTGAGTTGGCTACATAGGTTTCAATTAATTATTGATGTGCCAAATCATTGTAATATGTTCTCACTAAAGATAGAATGTGGATAATTTTTAGGATGAGATAGATGTACCTTGTAATACACAGAGATTGCCTTCCTTTGGATTAGCATGTGCGTTATTTGACCTCACCTATTACATGTCTGGTTAAGAGCTCTTGAGATCAACTTGTACATATAATGATATTTATATTAGGACATTTGAATGAAATCATAATCATAATAAATATGTATAGTGATCTAGGATTTTCCTTGAATATTATGAGGCTATGGAATTTATATGTAAATTGATTTGATTGATGTATAGTGCAATCTAAGGAAATATAATTTCATTTCAACCATTTTACAATTCTATCAAAATATCATGTGTAGTATTAGACAAGGTTATAAATATTTTTTAAATCAAGAGACAAATGATTTAATGGTCAAGAAATCATATCTTTAATTTTTGTTGACATTGATGACCTAATTGCTAAGTTGGTTGTGAAATATTTCTATTCGGATTGGTGTCTCTAGTAGGTCAGTACCTACAAATATGATATGATATTAATGTCTTTGGTAGGTTAATGTAAACTTCATGTTGTAATTAATCTATTTTTTTGGGGCTATATTTGGATAGTATATCCAAGCCACTATTCTCACCATAGTTTTTGCTTTAGGGTCTCCACATAGATCTAGTGTTCTCTTGTATTGATGTGCTTACTACTTGCCTAGTTTGAACTATAATACTAAAGTATGATCTGGTATTAGTTTTTTTCTTTCTATGGAGTTATATTTACTCTATTATAAATCTACATCAATTAATTAATTACATTATATTAATTATTCAAGTATATTTAGCCCACAAAAATCACTTGTATTTAATTAGATTTTGATTAGGGGTAGAAGGGTTTTAAAGGATCCCTAAAACCCTTTACAAATAGGTTTTAATAGGTTTATAGAACCCCATATAAATAAATAGCTTTAGGAGATAGAACATTACAAAATGACAACTAAAAAATAACATAGAAGAAAAATTCTAAAAATATATAATCATACAAATCACAAGCTATAATAGCAATATGCAAAAGCCTTATAACACAAAGCACAAGATTTTGAAAGCCTCCCTAAACATTAAACATGAACCAATGGTTTTTATAAGATCCTTTAACCTAAGAAATGGGTTTTAACAAGGCTCTCATAACCCTAGAAACTTCCATTAGAAAAATTAAACAAATAATGCTCACTGAGAAGAAAAGAACATAGAAGATGGGTTACTCCAAGAACCTATAACCTAGTAAATTGGGTTTCAATGTGGCTCGTAAAACCTTTAGGAACACGACCAAATAGATACATATTGAAATGTAGTCTAACTGAAATACAATATTCTAAGAAACCATGACCATGAAGAGTATCAAGAGTTTTTTATAGGCTCCCCAAACCTTTAATTTGGGTTATATAATGGTACTCGATACTATTCGGATAAAAACAACAAAGACCTCCCAACCAAGAATCACATTCTTAATTGCAACACTCATCTCCACCTCAATAGAAAAGGATCCCACCTCAATAGAAACAACCAAGAATGAGAAAACCTATTGGCATAGAACAAGTTTATTCTTTCCCACTTCCAAGCAAGCAAAAATAATGGAAAATCACATCAAGCAACAAACATCCTCTCCAAAAAATAAAATCTCCACCTCCATAGGAGATGCCTCCACCTCAAAAGGAAACATGAAAGAGGAAGGATGTAGTATAATGAACTAAATCCACAAAATAGCTACACAAATAAATCCCACCTCAATACGGGCACCCTCCACCTAAAAGGGAGTCGAAGAAATGCCAAACCAGATAAAAAAATAAGAGCCCATGAAAGAAAAGAGACAAAGCATCACCAGGCTAAAAAATGGGCCTATAGAGCCCCAAAAACATAAAAAAGTCCCTAACTAAAAAAAATTAATAATAGTATATGCCCTTCAAAAATAGTAGAAATTGGCTTACCAAAGCATAGAATAGGGCCACCACTAGGAAAAGGAAGAAAACAAAACCCCTCCAATAGGAAAATCCCACTACAAAACAAGAGGAACACCACAAGGCATGAAACCATAAAAGACAAAATAGGGAAGAAACAAAAGCTTTTGTTTGAACTAGAACATGCCAGCAGAACCAAAGCCCCCAAAGGTCACGCAAAACCCAAACTGTTAGAAACACTGAGATGGGGGGGGGGGGGGGGGAAACNGGGGGGGGGGGGTGAATCAGTGTTTGTCTATTTATTCTATTTCAACAACTTTAGACATTAATAAAATATATATCAATTGAAGCTTAACATAAGAATACATAACACATGATATGATTACGGGGAAACCTTGATCAAAAGAAAACCCCGGTGGGAATTAGTACCCACAAATATTGCACTAGTATAATGAACCCGTTAATGTTCCTTTGCCCTATTAGGAGTAGTCTTTACAATGCAAGTACAATGACCTCGTTAAGGTTTTGACCCTGTTAGAAGTCTTTTACAAATAACTCTGTTAGGGGTGAGGACTCACTATCCAAGAAGCTCACTACTCAGTAGGATGAAGGCTACAACCTCCTTGATATTAGATATACACTATATCCAAAAGTGAACTATTGTATGTGACACAATTTTCTGATCAATTCGGGTTATGCATTGCTGCTCTTATACTCTTAAATAGCTTTATCTCATTTTGACATCTTATACTATTCTTTTATATCTCTGCTCTGCATATTCAACAACATACTAATACAACTTTGCATGTTATGTGTGTGTGTGTGTGTGTGTGTGTGTGTGTGTGTGTGTGTGTGTGTGTGTGCCTGAATAGACGTGACCATAAACAAGACCTTAGTCGGCCCAAAAACAATATTCACAACGCTTCAAAACAAATTGGTTTAAGCATGTTTACAATAGTAATTAAGACATGATTACAAACATACTATAATAGGTGCTTGGCCTTTACATAATAAAATATTATACGTTGATCCAAAAACTGAAGTCGGCTTCATACTCTATTTTCTTAACTACTAGTGTACTTGATCTTTCTGTAACTTGTCTATACTAACATTATGTACCATGCATGTATAGGGTAATCATAAAAACATATCATAGAGCTTATGTCTGAAGGCTCTTAGTCTGAATCATTCGTACGCACGTGTGCTGGTGCTCTGATCGACTGTATATCTTTGTTTTGCTTTGTCTTCTATACTTAGCCATTTTGTCTTACAAGTTTACTTGAAAAAACTTCATATGAATTTTTTGCCATAATGAAAACACAAAATAAGTCATATTATCCCTGAGAGTCAACTTGCCAACAATCTCCCCCTTTTTCATTAATGGCAACAAAGGAATGTGGCCAAGTTACATAAAAAACTGTACATCATTATACCCTTTAACATATACACTACTCCCCATATATACACAAATACATTACTCCCCCATTGACATTAATGACAAAGGTGTCCAAAATTTGTAAGTCCCTAAGTACTTATTCTGTATAAACATTTGGATAAGTAATCTATAAAAATTTTATTTCCTGCTGCCAGAATGCCTTTAATGCATCTACGGTATGAAGATGGGCACATAAAGAATATTTAAGCTTTTCCATTTTGGTCAAATCCATGTTGGGACCTTGATCATATGTGGAAATTATTGTGTCTATCTGTTTGATGTTTTCATTCAAGACTGCTAGAGAGGGCGCTAGTGCATTCTTAGTTGAGTCTGCCTGATTCTTATCATGTTGATCTCAAACTTTGCCTTTTCAATCTTGTCCAACTAACCTTGATAGATATTGTTGCAGATGTTCATGTCTTGCGTGGATGTTTCAACTGATTTTCTAACACTATCAACCAGAGATGTTAACTTCCTGAATCTTTTTGATGTGCTCTGAGGTGAATTTCACTCTGTCCATATAGCTTGCTACTACATTTCTACCTTTAGCTGCAAGTTCTTTCAAGATTGCTTGACCAATCTTTAGTGATTTCAGATCTGGGGAGAAATTCTTTGTCAATTCATCTAATCTTCCCTTCTTGTACTTATCTTCTGCAATTTTAGTAGCAGAGTCTACTAAACTTGTGAAATGTGATTTGAAACTTGTCAAGATGTTGTCAACATCATCAATGGACTGAATCTTAGCCATTTTCTTGTCTACTGGCACTACGTCATTCAGAATGTTCACTGTTTCTAGAAAGAGAGGGTTTCTCATGACTTGTTTCTCTTTTTCTTTCTCCATGGCCAACACACTGATTTTAATCAAATCTTCTTCTTCCCAAGCATCTAACATTGCTGCTTCAGGGGTCAAGCTTGACAACAATGATGGTTTGATGGGTGGAGTCAATATGACATTTTGACTAGCATCCATATTTTCACTTTTCACAGGAATATCCATAATTGGTGTCTCATTAGATTGATTGTCTTCCTCTTTGTTTGAATCTCTAGAGGGAACTTCATCTTGATATAAAGATGTGTTATCAGTGCATACCTACTCTGTCTCTTTAGTGTTGACAAATTCTTTATCAACTTTGTCCATGTCATTTTTAGAAGTGGTCATGGATATCTTGACATCATCAATCACAATAGTTTTTTTTTAATCTTTAGCTGTATCAAAAGGTGATGTGATTTTGGCCGCTAAATCCTATGGACCTGTCATAGGCACACATAGAATCACTAGTTCTTCATTCAGTTTGGGAGGAGTAGGGGTCATCTTTTATATAGGTGACATTGTTGGATACATGTGTCTATCCAGAAATACCTGCTCAAATGCCTTCTGAATCTCTTCTCCAAATAGATCATACTCTTTATTAATGATATGGAGAAATCTTGTTTTGGTTCTAAGATGAGGTTTTACTAGATCCAATAGAATGGTTTTCTCATCATTGATGACATTATTTTGCCATTTGTATACTTAGAGAAAAAACACAAACCACAAGCATTACCGGAAAATAGCAAGCATCACCAACGAACCACAAGCAGTACCGGTGAAATACAAGCATACCTGACAGAACAAAGATTTTCAAGAAAAATGCTAAGTATAAATGTCACAAGCATCACCGGTGGCCACAAGAATTACCGATGACATAGTTTCCAGAATCAACCCGACAGGAACAAACAAGCATACCCGACGACATGTTCAGAGAAAGGAACACCGATGACCAAGAACACCGACCATCAGAACCGACAGTCAGAAAAGCCGCAAATTGTGGATCTTATTTATACACGACGGCTAAAACAAAGTTATTCTATTTTGTAGAATTTTTTTTTTTTTTTATGGTCATGTAAGCTTTATGTAAATGCTTTAAAGCATCCTAATGGATCTAAAGCATATCTAACTACAGATCAAGATCAAGTTGTATATCTTGAATCTAGAGTTTACTTGCGAATGCATGAATCAAGAATTGAACCTAAGCTAGTATAAATAGATGTTCATACTCAATTGTGAGTACATGAATTCTTAATAATTGATAGCCACGAAGAGCATCTAAGGAGTAGAAGGCAGAATTCATGCAAAGATCAGAAATAGAATACATTAGTTATCAAGAACACACAGAGGCTACCGACGAGCAGATAAAGGTAATACTCAATCATGGAAGATGATTAATAGTATTTTTGGAGCTTTAGAGGATTTGTTATCCGCAATTGAAGATTGCATTTTATCATCAGATCAAAGACCTATGTAGTTGCATTCTAACAAGTGCATCACATCTAAAAACCTTTTGTAGAAGGTGGACTTAACTATCCTTTGTAAATCTCTTAACAGAGTGCACACTTAACAGTGTTGTTGAAAGCTCCAAATGAAGTAGATCTTAATAGGTCTCTACTGTAATACTCCTAATAGGGTAGGTCATCAGAAGTGACCAAAATTGTAAGCCTTAACTAGCTCTTCTTATCTGCAGATAGTGAAGTTTGCGGGTAACAATCCCCACCACAGTTTTTACTTCCTTAAGAGGAGTTTTCTGTGATATCATATCTTGTGTCTTGTGTTATTTAAGTTCATGAATGTTTCTATTATTGTGACATATCAAAAAGAATGTATCATATGATTTCATATGCATAAAGAAAGATGAACAGATAGATAAATTAAATTACAAACTGGTGACTAAGGGTTAATGGGCTAACCAAGAAAATTTTTAGAGGTACTGAGTCACCCCTCCCCTCTCAGTACAAGTCATCTCAATATAATTCCAACAATTGGTATCAGAGCTAAGTCTCTCTCTTGAAAAGATTAAAGACTTGAGAGAAAAAATCAGGGCTATGGATAAGTTCAGACTGGATATGACTATTGAGAATGAGCAGTTACAGATGCAAATAAACTTTGAGCAGTATAAGGAGGCGAAGATAAAGCTAAGAAAACTTCTTGATGAAAGACAGATTATGGAAACCAGGCTGAATGAGAAAGACTACAAAGAAATTGAAATACAAGAGTACTTTGCAGCAGCAGAATCATCATTGAGCAAAACTTCAGATGCATCAGTTGAAGAAATTATAAGTATGCAAGAGATCAATCTACATCTGACAGATCAAATCAAGATGCTGCAAATTGGTCAAGAGACTCAAATGGTAAAAATGATTGATGTTATGAATGATGCAATAAAATCTGAAAATGAAAGAACACTAGCCATTGTTGATAGGAGGAAAATTACAGAGAAGCTACAAGATAAAGAATCAGAGATTCAAAAACTCACTGAGCATCACCATGAGGTCACCAACCAGATTATTCTTATGAGTCAAGAAGCAAATAGATTAAATATAGAACTCATAGAAAGAATACAGACCATTTGTGAACTAAGGGAAGAAAATGAAAAATTAAAG
>MU226249.1:5817175-5827925 GCA_018584345.1 Thuja plicata
TTACAAGGATTTTTATTTAGTTCTATAATTTTTATTTATTTTTTTATCATATTATATTTCTTTTTTAATGGAGGTATCATATATTTGCTAAAAAAATATTATTTTGATTTGTATTTAGTCTACAATATTTGTTTAGTATTTATATAATTTATAAATCTTTCATTAATTAAGAGAGTTTTTCCCCCTTGACCACCTAATATCTAGTTAACTTTTTCTTATATTTTAACAACCTCTCATCAACCTCTACACCTATCTCAGACTTTAAACCCAAAAGAAATGCCCCAAATTTGTACATCTAATCCTTATTATTATTAAGAGCGTGAAATGTTCTTAGTATTCAGTTACATTTGAGCCTCCTCACTTTAGGTTGTACGTATCTAAAGGTTCTGCATTTGATTTTACTTATCCCAAGGTGTAATCTAACAATATAGGCTACTGCAAAGGATTTGTCAAACAAGGAGGAGTCAATATATCTCCTTAGGAGTCATGTTAACTCATATTTAGTAGAGAGATAAGAGAAATAGGACAAAGAGAGAGGAAGAATAAAGAAAGTACTTAGACCTTCATTTTGTACATGAACCTATAATATCGTTATGGAGATATTGGAGAATGATCAACTTAAAAACTAAACCATCATTTTAGTTTAAAAACAAAATAGAGAAAATGATATTCAATAGATTCAATTAGATGTTCTTATAATGCATAATACTGGCTTTTGAAAAACATTATTTTTCCAACAATGAGAATGCAACTTCCCAAATCCTTGATTATCTAACTATTAATGATAACCTTTAACCACATTTTCCTACACCTATAGATCTGTGTTAGTCCTCCTGTTCTATCAATTCTTAGAACTCTAAAATATTCATTTTTATCTAATGCCGTTATTTTTGATAATATGGTAGATAACAACTAAGAGGGAGGGGGTGAATTAGTTGTTCCTAAACTTCAACTTTAAAACCCTAACCCTTCAAAACATGCAAGCATAAACTCCTAAGATCTTATCTCATTAATATACAATAAAATGTAGAAATGTACACAAATAAGAAATGTACATCTACAATGCTTGACACATAGATTTTTATCATGGAAATCTTGTTAGGGGAAAAACCACAGTGGGGTTGATTACCCACAATAAGTAAATACCTTGTTAGAAGTAAAAACTTAATACAATAATGAGGGATGCACATGCATTCAGACTCACTAGGTCTAGAGCTGATTGCTCAAATGAAAATCCTTGAGCTACAACTCTAAGGAAGGCTTGCTAGATTGATTAGGAAAATGAAGATGAAATCAAATTGGAAATGGTGGAAGAATTTTATACCATCACCCCTGAAGAAGGGAATAAAATTGTACACCAAGAAGGAGATTTGGTTCTTCCTGAATGGAGCATTGTTGATGCAATTGCTTTTGATGTTGTAAGGAAGAACAAAGTTATGTATAGGTTTGTACAAGAATAAAATCTTGCACTGAAGGGTTCTTCTTTTAGTTGTGATTATTCCACTTTGGCTATTTGGTCATTGTCTCCAAGTGTAAGAAAACCAAACATTGAAGAAATTAACCCCAATTTGGGAGGGGGACTTGTTTTAAAAAGAGCTAGAGATAATTTTGGCGTTGAGGCACCAAATTTGGTTTTGGATAAATAAAAATTATATCTGGTATTAGCTAAGAAGGAGCAAGGTGATAAATTATAATATAAATCTAAATTTGAACACATATTCAAGGAATACACCAAGAACATTAGAAAACATTGAGTTACAAACAAAGGTGCAACTATTGGATCAAATAATATTAGAGTTGTCCCTTGCAGCCCTTAAAAGTATTGTTGCTCCTTCTTCATCAAGTTTACCTCCTACTATTTCTACTAATATAGTTTCACAATTTTCCACCAATGATTCTTTTCCTATTTCTACTGCAGGACGAATAATTGAATAACCTACTTTCTCTATGGATCCAACAAAAGGTCAATTTATGAAAAGAATAAAGGAGTTGGAGGTAAAATGGTTGATATAGAAAAAAGGTCCACATATAAAAAAAAAATATTCAGCTCTATGCTGACTCATTTGAATGAAACATTTGATAGAAAATTGGAAAGTGTTCATTCTTTATTTTCTTTATTATTTGAAGTTGTTAAAAGATTTGATAGGGACAGTGACGTTGTTGCCCCATTGTTCACAAAATGGATGAAAAGGGAAATTATTTGAGATTTATGTTTGTTGAATCAATGTTTCATGCTAATAGGATTCATTGACTTCAACCAACCCATTTGTCAGTGAATTATATTCAAGAGATTTAAATGTTACCTAAGGACATTGAAAAAATAATATGAGAGCTGATAAGTAGTTTTACTAGAATAAATGATACTATGTTTCGAGAAATTATAGATAACGATGGAAATGTAAAACCATTACATATATGGAAGGAGAAAGAAGAACAGATCATCAACTCTCAAGTTGATAATATTGTGAAGAATCTGACATAGATATGCTAGAAAATAGCATGGACAAAATAATCAACACTGCCACGTTCTTTGAGACTTTTGAAAAGAAATCCAACCAATTTTTTGTCAAGTACAACCCATATAGAGAAAAAGGTTTAAGAATTCATGGGTTTCAATTGGCCAATACATGAATTGAATGAATAATAAAAGGCAAGTAGTTAGCTAACTAACTATTTGATATGAATATCTGGGAAATAATTTTTTCATTTTTTATTTAAGTTACCTTTTTGGAAGTGCGATTTTACAACAGCTATGGACTCACAAAAGATCTTTATCAACAAATAAAAGGCACAATAAGTTTAAGGAATATCTTGTTAAAGGAAAAAGACATTTTAGTGAAGATCTTTTGTAACAAGAATCAAGCGGTCCATTGGACCAAGTGAAATAAGTTTTCTCTGGCCCGAAGCTTATTCTCCCATATTGATATAAAAGGGAATTCAAGGATAGTAGAAAGGGCTTCGATTTTTTTCAAAATTTTCTCAGCCTATATGTGTCAGTCTGAAGTAAGGTTTAGGTGAAATATAAAGATTATTGTAAAACATTTAACAAAGAAATTTTGATGGGTTTTGTGTTAACTTTTTGTAGGTTTTGAATCCATGAATTATAAAATGTTGAATAACTGAGATACAAATTAAAGATAAATGAAAAATACAATTCAAATCCAATTCTCTCCTATGTTAAATATTTAAGCATTTTGAGTAAAATAGAATCAAAGGTTTTATTTTATTTAGTGTATTGTTGTGATGTGTGTGAATTTCATTCATTCTTTGGTCTAATGGATCAATTAAATGCTTGAATAAATTTATAGATTTTATAGTTTGTGCAAGGATTTTGATAGGAAGTGTGGATTGTGGTTTCATTTGAGATATATTGTAATGTAATTTATTTGTAGATCTTAAAGCTATTTTAGTGAATTACTATTATACTGAATTTTATTTCTATTGAATTTAAAACCCAATGGAATGAGGCACTTATCAGTGTTTTAGTGTTTTATTCATATTGTGGTGTTCAATTTCATCCAACTTTTGTACAAAATTATTAAATCATGCAAAATATTTACATTTCATGTATATTATTGTTACATTTTACCATATCATGCTCCCATAGGTTGAGGATCACTGGGAATTAGACATTTCATAGAATTCTCCCTTTTTTTTTAGCTTTTCTATGATATTATTTTCTTTGTGTTAATGTTATTTACAAGTATGGTGCAGAGATTGTAAATGCATTAAGGGATCACCCTCTTGGGTTTTGTACAGCCCAAAGTGTAGAAGGGTTTGTTTGATCCTTGTCAATTGTTCCAATTCTTATAGATTATTCATACTTGAAGTTGGTTTTTCCATAGATAATTGAAGGTTCAACTTGGTTTCAAATTTTTAGTGTAAACCCTTTTAAGGACTCCAACACGGGGTTTCTAGCTTTTCCTATATCTCATGAGAAATCTTTATTTCCATCACATTTTTATATTCCAGATCTGATAGGGCACTTACCAGTGCTTCTTTTTCTCTTATGTTGTACTCAAATTATTTTTTCTCATTTGGTGTAGCATTAGAAAGATTTGCAGGAGGAGTGTAAGATATCTTAGTGATTGTCTAGTACTCTTCTCCAATGCATCTTAGGTGAGTAATCATCTTAACCTTCCATATGAAGTAGTTTGTACCTTCAAACCTAGGACTGCCCTTTCTATAAGATTCCATATTCAGATATCCCTCAAGATTTTAGGCTTTCTTCAAGGGACCAAGGATATGATACCAATTGTTGATAATATGGAAGAGAACAACAAAGGTGAGGGGTGAATTAGTTGTTCCTAAACTTTAACTTAAGAAACCTAACCCTTTAAAACATGAAAGAATAAATTCCTAAGATTTGATCTAATTAATAAATAATAAAATATAAAAGCATCCAAAAATTAGAAACACATTCACAATGCTTTACACAAATATTTTTATCGTGGAAACCTTGTTAGGGAAAAAACCATGGTGGGGCTCATTACTCACAATAAGTAAATACCTTGTTAGAACTAAAAACTTATTACAATAATGGGGAATACAAATTCATTCAAGCTCACTACCTAGATATTACTTCTCAGATGAAAATATTGGGGCTACGACCCTGAGGAAGGCTCACTACCTTACAAGTTGATCACTACAATGATCTGGAGTTTTTTTGAACTAGATAGAAACATCTACCTTATGCCAAAGTTAGATTCATTAAATCATAGTACAAATATATTCTCAATGTCTCTCTAATTCCTACAAAAGAGAAATTTATCCTTCAATATATCTCAAAAACTACTGTATAAGTAATCTCTAGCATTGACAACTATCTTTGACTTGTGTGTCTTACATTTTGCCCTAATTCATTATTTTATATCTACAACTAGGTTGACAAACCTAATTATCCTCTCTTCAAATCATCGCACCAAATCTCATGTTTCGAATCCATCTTTAACCATAAAATCATAGCCACAACCTATAACAACCACCTTGAATCATAAATCTCCCTAATTTCATGATTTAGCACTTGTGCATCAAGATTTACCAACCCAATCAACCAAGAACAAAAGATAATAATAAAAGTATTATTATTGACCAAAAATTCTACCAATCTAATTGTTCTAATCCATGTGAATCACCAAATCATCAATCACATACTTCAAGAACATCCTATAGCATCATGATCAACACTTAAACACACAAATCCACCACAACCATTAAATGTTTCAACCCTTTTTTACCGAACCTCATGAACACTGTCAATAAGACTCTTAGACAATAAAGATATGCAATGCGGACCTATGAATTAAAAACCCTCTAAATTAAAGACACGTGAGTATGTCCCAAACACACTCCTAGATGTGCACCACAAAATTCTAGCTTAATTTTGTACATCAAACCACTCTTTGTCTTCTTGTTAATACTGTTAGTCACTCTATCTGCCAATCATATACTCTAACTTTGTATCATGCCCAAATCTTCATGATATCCTCTAAAATTTGGAGTGAACTTGATGAAGGAGACTCCCCTTAATATCACGAGTACACAGCAGAAGCAAAGAGGAACAATAGAAATGTGCAAGAACAGAAAAATTGGCTTCTTATTGGCTCCACCAATGTGGAATTACAAACTTTAGAATTACAATATCAAAAGCCACATGGGCATCCCTTACAATAATCTGTAGGACAAAGCCTCGAATTATTACCCAGATCTACCCAGAACTGCCCTAGACAACACTACGGGCCTTCTTTATATAGGCAATTTCCACCGCCCGAGAAGGTTCTAGAAATCTAGCCATTAAGGCCGACTACCCTTAGCATTTAATTATTTTTCACTTTTATTACACAAGGGTCAGCTTTAAATATTTACAAAACATGAGATTAGGTAGCCCAACTTTCAGAAGCCATAACTTTTGAACCGTAGCTCTGATTGGCTATTATAACCACTTTCCGGAAAGGGGAGATCGTGATCTATAGTTTCTGACTCGCGAAACACCAGTCAGCCAGGGGTTCGACCTCAATACGGAGCCTCTAAGGTCCTAAAAATTGAGCTCAAAGGTTTTGCACCCTAAAATCTCAACAGTAAATCCTTATTAACTTCGCCAATACAGATGATCTGGCAATGAAATTCAACTGGCATTCTTATATCACTAAGATGAACCTTCACCTAGAAAATTAGAACATTCTGAGTTCAAATGACCAACTTAATAAAAATAGTAAGTTTCCAAAAATAGCAGCTTTGTACAAAATAGACCTTATTGAATAGAAAAACACATATTTTTGGGTGATGTAAGATTGCCCTTACACCCAGGATGCTCCTACATTAGACACCTGGGATAATTTGAGAAGTGACCCTGTCATGTCCCAGGTGTGCAGAGAAAAACCAAGATGGTTAACCTCCTCCCTTGTCAGCCATGATGAATCTTCAATAGGTCATCCTTTCCACTTGACAAAATATTCTTCATATGTCATGTTCCTTGTGCTTCTACCAATATGACTGTCTAGTATGTCTTCAATCTCCTTGGTATTTGAACTACTTGCTGGAATACTCCACTGTGCCACTGTGATCTCATCTTCAACACCTCCTTCATGATACTTTGTCAAATCCAAAATGTTAAACACTGGTAAAATATTCAGCTCACTAGGCAATTCTACCTGATATGCATTTCTTGAATCATGCTTCTTCAGTATCTTACATGGTCCAAACTTCTTCATTTTCAGCTTGTTATATGTACCAAACGGAAACCGCTCCTTCCATAAGTGAACCATGACTTCATCCCCAACCTAAAATTCCTTATGTCTCCTTTTCTCATCTACCTTAGCCTTATACTACGCATTCATTTTGGTAATGTGCTTCCTCACTTCCTCATGGATGTTCTTCAAGTGTTCTGCAAAATTTTCATCTTCAGCACTACTTATTTCTCCTTTATCTATCTTTCTCAATTTAGATGTGTTTCTTGGACTACTTCCATATATAATCTGGAATGTTGATTTACCAGTGCTCCTGTTGACAAAATTATTGTATGCAAATTCTGTCTGTGGTAAAATCAAATCCCATCCTATTGGCTTATCTCCGACCAAACATCTCAGCAAATTCCCCAAACTCCTATTCACCACCTCTGTCTGTCCATCAGTCTGTGGATGATGTGGCAAACTGAACTTCAAATTTGTCTTCAACTTCTTCCACAATGTACGCCAGAAATATCCAACAAACTTAGTGTCTTGATCTGAAACTATGGTCTTTGGCAAACCATGTAGCCTCACCACTTCTCTGAAAAATAATTCTACTACATGAACAACATCATTAGTCTTCTTGCAGGGAATAAAATGTGCCATCTTCAAAAATTTGTCAACCACCACAAATATTGAATCATGTACCCATTAAGTCCTTGGTAAACCAAGAACAAAGTCCATACTGATATCCTCTCAAGGATTCTCTGGTATAGGTAATGGCTGATACAACCCTATATTCTGCTTCACTCCTTTCACCATCTGACATACTCTGCAACTCTGTACAAACTTCTTCACATCTTGCTGCAACTATGGCCAATAATAATTCTTACTAACCAAAGTAAGGGTTTTATCATGACCAAAATGTCCAGCCAATCCTTTGTTATGCTTCTCCTTGATGAGATTCTCCCTCATAGAAATTCGTGGAATGTACAACTGACTCCCTTTGAATAGCATACCATCTTGGATGATGAAATCCAGCCATTTCATCCTGTCTATAGTAACAGGTTCTGTACAAACTTTCCAAGCTTCACCAAAATTAGGATCCTTTGGATACAAATTCTTGAGTTCATTAAACCCAACCACCTCAATCTGCATCTCTATCAGCAATAGTTTCCTTCTGCTAAGGGCATCTACAACCCTGTTAGACTTTCCACTCCTATGTTTCAAAACAAATGTATAACTCTGCAAAAATTCTGTTGGATTTGATAAATAACAAATCCTCCCAAGACCACCTGCATGCAAGCCTGTCACGAAGTAGAAGCAAAAGACAGAAGAGAGAAGACAAAAACTATGGAGGCCAAAATGGCAGAGACTGGAAATCCATTGTGACATAAAAAAGCTTATATTAACAATAATGAATTACCAAATACAATCTCTGTACTGAAATACAAAGCGGTGATTCCTTATAAAGGATACCGAAACCCTAAAAGGGAAACTCTAAGAAATAAAAACTTGCCTAAGTATAACTTAAGCAAAGAGTAGATAGACTAATAATTAAATAATTTAATTATTAGCTATACTAGACTACTCTAACACCCCCCCTTAAGTGTAACTTAGGGAGAAGCAAAACAGCTAAACTACTGCAGAAAGAAGGAAAGATGGGTCCCGGCAACAAGGCCTGATCAGGTACCCAAAACATAAAAGGGAAAAGATGTCCCAGAGAAAGGAATAAGAATGAGCAAGAAGCATCTCCGAAGCAAGGAACTACAAACTCTGTCAGAAGAGACTGCTGGAACCCCCACTGAAGTGCATGACCAGGTAGAGAAGACAATGTCTGAAGAGCTGATCAATCAAACCAGGAAGCAATAGAACCAACAGGTGAACCCCCCCATAATGCTGAACTGGGAGAGGTGACAAGAACACTAAAATGCAATGCCAGAAACATCTGCAGAAGAAGAACCAGGAACACCCAGTGCAACAGAAGTACAAACACAGGATAAAGGGTGGTGTCACCGACACACAGCATGGGCTAATGTCGTGGAAGGTACACTCACTTGACAAAAGTGGATGCGCCTAAAGCGGCAAAAACATCATAACCCCCCATGGCACTTTATAACACAGTGCGAGTACATCAACCATACAAGGTGCTCAAAATCTTAGAAATGCAGAAGTAGGCACTTTATCTCAGTGCGTTTACAGAATAAAAATGCATCAGGAGGAGCATACAAGCTCAGAAGTCAGAAAGAAGAGTGCAAGAATATTAGAAGAAGAGATCCTAGGACCTGTAGAACCAAGCAATCTACCAAAGTGCATAAACTGCCAAAATCAGATGAGAGAAAACCTGGAGCACAATCTAGAAAAAATAGCCCTGCAATTGAATAGTACACTAAACCAGCTTTCTGACAATATCTCGTTCGCCAAAAATGGAGCCTGGATGAGCAAGATATGACTCCCGGAAGGCAAAAAAAGACATCAGACTTCAACAAAAAAAAACACTATTGAAATGGCAGACCCAAAAAACCAAAGCACTATAGTCAGAAAGAGCTTGGAAAGAGCTTTTCGACGATATAAAGAAGTCTGAAAAAGACCTCCGTATACTCCAGATATCGCAAAAAAGGCTCAGGTAGGTCAAAAGGGCCCCAAATGGCAAAAACTAAGCCCCTGGGGCTAAAAAATTGGGCCCCCGGGCGCATGGCGCGCTCAAGGGCTGAAAACCGAGCCCACGGTCATACATATGACCAGCCGCAATATGTATAAGCCCGCGGGGGCTGCTGGTGGCCGCAGAGCGGCGGAGCGCCGCGCGGTGGCGGTGGTTGTGAGCGGATCGGCCACAGTGGTGGCGGCGGAGCTGAGGGCTCCGGGCGGAGCAACGGCGGTGGGGGCGCCTGGTGGCGGCACGGAGGCGGTGGGGGGGCACGCGAGTGGCCAGAGGTGGGCAGGCCGAGTGCGGGTGGCACGCAGACTGGTGGTGGTGGTGCGCGGGCCACGCGCAGGTGGCGTGGTGGCGGTGTGCCCAAAACCCGCCGAAAAACAATTTTTTTTTAAATTTTTTTTACTTTTGCATCGGTATTCGTGCCCATACGGCCCTAGAAGGCCAATAAATTTCCCTTAGATGCCCCAGTATCCAAAACAGACGTGCCTTATATGGATTCTAGGGTTTTTGGGCCTTCTGGATGCAACCGTGAGGTCAGTTTTTGTCCAAAGTGCCTCAAAAAAAAAGACCCCCCAAAACCAATAAAAAATACTAGAAAAACTTCTGAAAGCATCAAACCCTCGCTTGCTTCAACAGAGAACGAACATCCGGCTGCAGGAAAGCTCTGATACCATGTTGGATTTGATAAACAACAAATCCTCCCAAGACCACCTGCATGCAAGCCTGTCACGAAGTAGAAGCAAAAGACAGAAGAGAGAAGACAGAAACTATGGAGGCGAAAAAGGCAGAGACTGGAAATCCATTGTGACAGAAAAAAGCTTATATTAATAATAATGAATTAGCAAATACGATCTCTGTACTGAAATACAAAGCGGTGATTCCTTATAAAGGATACCGAAACCCTAAAAGGGAAACTCTAAGAAATAGAAACTTGCCTAAGTATAACTTAAGCAAAGAGTAGATAGACTAATAATTAACTAATTTAATTATTAGCTATACTAGACTACTCTAACAAATTTAACCCATTTTAAATGCCTTTGATTCAACTTTCCTTGACTATTCAAATATTTCAAAGCTTGATGATCAGTATACAAAACAAACTCCTTAGAAAGCAGATAATGTCTCCACTTCTTTAATGCCTGAACTATAGCATAAAATTCCTGATCATAAATAGAATACTTCCTCTTGGCATCATTTAACTTCTCACTGAAATAAGTAATAGGTTTACCTTCTTGGCTCATAACAGCTCCTATTGCAATACCACTAGCATCACAATCTACTTGAAACACCTTATTAAAATCTGGAAGTGCTAAAATAGGTTGTTCTGTAACTTTTTGTTTTAACAGTTCAAAACTCTTCTCAGCCCCTTTAGTCCACTTAAACTCTTTCCTATCCCCTCTCATTGTTTCAGTCAAGGGACCACAAATAC
>MU226249.1:5830611-5842564 GCA_018584345.1 Thuja plicata
CTAGCCATTAAGGCTGACTACCCTTAGCATTTAATTATTTTTCACTTTTATTACACAAGGGTCGGCTTTAAATATTTACAAAACATGAGATTAGGTAGCCCAACTTTCGGAAGCCATAACTTTTGAATCGTAGCTCCGATTGGCTATTATAACCACTTTCTAGAAAGGGCAGATCATGATCTACAGTGCCTGACTTGCGAAGTGCCAGTCAACCAGAGGTTTGACCTTGATCCAGAGCCTCTAAGGTCCTGAAAATTGAGCTCAAAGGTTTTGCACCCTAAAATCTCAACAGTAAATCCTTAATAACTTTGCCAATACAGATGATCTGGCAATGAAATTCAACTGGCATTCTTATATGACTAAGATGAACCTTCACCTAGAAATTTAGAACATTCTGAGTTCAAACGACCAACTTACTAAAAATAGTAAGTTTCCAAAAATAGTAGCTTTGTACAAAATAGCCCTTATTGAATAGAAAAACACATATTTTTGGGTGATGCAAGATTGCCCTTACACCCAGGATGCTCCTGCATCAAAACTAAGCCCAGGCCTTCCTCAAAAATATCCTATGTGGATGACCTTATATTAGCAATATCATATCCTCACCAGACCTTTGAACATGCTATTCTACTGGCTAACCTACAACAGTTAAGTTAGCATCAAACAAATAAACCTTCTGATCAATTCCTCTAACATGTTGACATCAATTAGAACACACCCAACTTCCAAATTTCCAACTCTTTCGAGTTAAGTCAAAATATTTCAAATCTTTGCCACTTAAAGAAATTCTAAATTCCCCTTTATGACAGTTATGTTGTGATTTGATCACTAGAAATAATATAAATGTAAATGCAACATGGTTCTTATTTAAAGGAATAAAAATGTGATGCTCTTTTCACCCATATTTTTTGAATGCTTTTTTCAAATTTATTCTGAGCACTTTCACTCAAGTACAATTCTCTAGCGAAATAATAGTGTGTAGTAGAGATTTCACAATCCTAGAAAAGTTATACAACTAGAATAAAAATGGTATCCATTATCTATGGATTGAAATAAAATTGACTCAACTTTCTATTTCATGTCCATATTTTTCAATCACAAGTACAAAAATAATAATCATTTCAATGCCATATGAAGAGAGAACAACTAAAAAACTAAACCATCATTTTAGATTTAAAGAAAAATAGATAAGTTGATATTTAATTCCAATTAAATAGAATGTTCTTACAAAGAATAACATTATCTTTTTAAATCCTTATTTTTCTAGGAATGAGAATGTAACTTCCCAACTCCCTCACTATCTAGCTATTAGCTATAAACTATCCTTTATTTTATTGGATATAATTTAATTATTCTTAAAATAACCTACTGGTGTAATATGATCCAACAAATATAAGGGTTATATATGTGTGTGTTACGAATTAATAAATGTTTCTTACTCTTATTAGAGTAATATTCACTATCTCTTCAGTTAATCTATTTACAACAAATCCTATTTTCTTGTGATGTATCGGCTAGGGTATAAATTGATTAAATTTGAGATCTTGGGGGTACAACTATCCATAATGTAAACCCTCATTTATGTTTACAACATTAGTTCCATTATCAAGGCCCTAGAGAGAATAGTAGTGAAACTATAAAACATAATACTAAAAAAAATGGCTAAAATTGATCACAGTAGAATCTAAGGGCCACCTCTATGGGAGGGGGTACACAATTGGGGGATAGAAAATAAAAAATAGGGAGGTATCTAAAAGAAACTCTTAAAAAATGTAACTATAAAAAAAATTAAACAATCATGGAATATATAAGTACTAATGAAATTTTGGATAAAAAATGCTATGGGAAAAGGGGATAGCAAAACTATAAGAGAAACTAAAGAAATAATTGAAATGGTAATTGATAAGAAAATTGAAGAAAGAAAAGAAAAACAACAAGGATCGAGAGGAAAGGTACCAAAACCTAAAAAAAAATGATATAGGAAATAATGAAAGGGAACAAACTCGAAAGATAGTGGAATAAATTTTGAAGAAGAGAGATAAGCACACCAACAAGGGTGTTGTTGAGTATGACAATATGGGTGCAACTAAGGAAATAAAATAGAAAATAGAAAAGTTAGAAGACATAAATTCTATGTAAGGATCAAGATGAAAATATTGTACAAAATTACCTAAATCTTAGGAAGATGCTTTAATTATTTATGGATCATTATCATTTTCTATTATATGTAATCACCTGTGAAAATGAATTCCTATGATCAACATACATCACCACTAGACCAAGATTCACCCCTAAATTCATTTATATAAGGAATATGTTCAACGAATCGGGAAGAATCAAAAGTTAAAATAACTAAACAATAATTATGAACAACCCATACTATTGATTGGAGAAATATACTCATGTAATAACTTTTAGTGTACTTGTCACTATAGTTTTTCGTAACTATGATTCAATTTTTTTTAGCTATCAATTATCTCCTATAAAATGACACCCTCACCTTATAATGAATCATAAATTTTTTACCATTCTTTGTCATTTTGTATCAACTTATTTTTTGATCCTATACAGTGTGAAGTCACTAGGGAATAATTAATCACCTTTGCATACCTTCTTGTATCTGTAGTGTAGTTTAGCTCTTGGAAGATTCGATAATATAACACAATGATCACAAGATTTGTGTATAATGGATTTGCTACAATGGATTTTTTAAAAATGTTTTTGAAACTTTCAAGAAAAAAAACACTTGGAAAATAAAACTTAGTTGTCAGTGAAGCCATAAAAGTTGTAGAAATAGTTTTCTCTCTATCACTAATGATCAAGCCACTAGTAGAATCATTTTCTTGTCAACAAGTAATGAAAATTTTAAATTTTTTTTTTCTATCACACATAAGACTAGTGTAGAGATAACCATTTAAGAAGAACAATGAGATAAAGGAATCTAGGTTTTGTCTATGATAGTGTAAAGGCATCTTATTGTTGAATGAATTTGTTTTTGTTTATAGCAATACAATTTGTACATGAATATGTGGAAGGTTAGTGCATAGCGGGTTGTGGAAGTTTACCTTTCTTCCATATAGAAGGGTATTTGAAGGTATGTCATCGACTTGTAGTTTTTTTTCCTTATATTTGTTTGTGTGCAAGGAAAGGAAGAAAAGAAAGAGAAGTAAATAAAAGTCCATTAAATAATGCAGGTTCTATGTAGAATAGTGAAGGGATCCTCAATGCTATAGTTTATATCCTATAAATAATATCATTGAGTTTGTTTATTTCATACACATTTGAGACGTCTTAATACACTTATCACCCAGATCCCTATTTTGGAAAAGATAAAAATGTTCATACTAAAAAATTGGATTGAGGGCAGTAAAACTATCATTCGTGATTAGTTTGAGAATGACTCTTGAGAAGTATTTGTGCTGAATTTATTGGTGTATTCATTTCCATAGTAACTAGAATAAAATAAATTTCTACTCCCTAATTATCAAAGTTCAAAGCTTCATCCACAGTAAGCAAGGCTTCAAAATATAAGAGCCTACTAATGTTTTTTTCTCAATGCATCAATATATTATTTTTTGGAACATTAGCCTTAGCAATAATTAATTGACAATAATTTGATAGCGTTGATTAAATATTTGTATTTTGAATTAAATTACTGATAACATCCATATATATTATGATAGATATTTCTTATCCAACTCATCACCTCCAAACCATCAGAATTTATGGCTAGATTATTTACAATATACTTGTGAAATGTTAGATGAACTTGAAATTCATTTTTGGCTATTTCATGTAATGGAAGCAATTATGTAGATGAAGACATGACAATGACAACCAACTTCCTTAAAATTTGGAGAAATGAAAGTAGATTTATAGTAGGAATTGGGCCATTGACAAAAAAAATCATAGGTATCCAAATGAAAATTAAATGAACAATATCTCTCTTTTCTTTTACATATCTGATTAAGGAGGAAAATTCTAAAGTTGGGTAGGAGAGGCTTAACATATGGTATAAATATTCTCCTTGTCAAGATAAATCATGAAACTGTTGGTGAATGGGATAATTAAATGTGTCTTATAGAATCTTTTGAGTGTGAGCATATTGATGGAATGATTGATAAATAATTTATTGTACTTATTATCCCTCTATCAAAGGTTGTAATACTTTCTCTAGTAATACTTTTTAAGGTTAAGGATTACCAATTGCCAATTTTGGAGGTTGATAGCATTTGGGGATGAAGGATTTAAACCATATCTAGTTAGATTTTTTCTTTGAGATGATGCTCTAGATGAGAAGCATTTTTGGCATTTTTGGTTTATACTTTTATTTTTCCTTCTTTGTTGATGCTGACAAATTTTATGAGTACATGTATAATTATGAAGGTTATGTTTTAGAGACTGGCTTGGGGTTTGGTGAAGAGCTCAAGTATGGATTCTTTCGCAAATAGATCATGTGATTTTGATTGATAATTATCACCCTTATGAATATGTAGAGACAATTTGGAGGAACTTTATCTATAATAATTCAGTGTGTGTGATTAAAGATTTTGGGATTGGGATCTCAAGGATTCAACTCAATGCTCTACCTTTATGAGGTTCATGAGGTGATTGGGGGGAGTTCCACTTGATATGTAGGATTTGGTTCTTCAATTAACTATTTTCTAAAAAATATATATATTCATTTATGTAATAATGAATTTGTGTCTGTAAACTTAACTTGGAGGTAGCCACTAGTGAAAGATGAATTAGATGTTTTTTGGATCAATTTATTAAGGGGGGATGTTGGCATAATAACTTTGAGAGTGTAACTAACATTGTAGTTCCTAAATAACTTTTGAGTTGTTTGTTATTTTCATTGGTCTTGTATAAAAGGATGCTCCAAGATTATAATAATTCATCAAACTTTTACCACTCTCCATCAAAATCAAGGAGGTGATACCTTAGAAATAGACTAGATGATAACATGGGAAAGAAGCCCATATTTAAGAAGGATACAATTGATACGCCATGAGATATTTTTATATTAGTATTAATTTGGTGGAGTGGGAATGAAACACATGATAGTACCAGACTATTTGACTATTTTGGGTTCCTCAAGAGGTGAACCCCTTAATTGGTACTATAAATAATCTCCTTCAAATGAAAAGGAATGTTATGAGGTGAAGCATAAAAGAATGATTCTTTAGAACCGCGCATTGAAGAGAAGTAAATTACGAGAATTCACCCAACATGAGAATGAATCCATTATATAATTTGGCAAACACTTCAAAGAACTGATATGATGGTTAAAAGGAGCTCTAAAAGATAAATAGTAGATGAATGGTTTACCCCATAGTACCACAAAAAATAAGAATGGTATTGGACAATAGATAATTCAATACATACTCTAAATTGGTCATACTAGCCTACTACATATAGAACTAATATTGGCACAAAATAAGGAAGATGAAGGAGAACAAGAAAGTAGTATAAGTGGAACAATAAATTAAACAATCACAACTAAAAAAGGTCTTATGAAACAACAATTGGGAGAACAAAGGATGAACATATAGTGTAATTATTATGGAAGGGAAGGACACATACAAAATGAGTTCCCAAAAGAGATCAAAGAAAATAAGGATAACACGTTAAGGATAGATCCTAGAGTAGTGAAGAAAAGTTAGTAAACTCTCTATGATATGGAACCTAAAGATAATGGGATGACCACAAAACAAAAGATCATCCATCACAATTATTCTAGGTCGGAGAAGAAAAAATATGAAAGAGGCATTGAAAACATCAAGAGAATGGTAAAAAGACCCCTATATTCTTAGGTACATGGGTATGGAGTTCAATGACTAAAGAAAGAATGAAATGAAAACCTCATACAACATATAATGCCCTGCCAAGGAGCCCAGGAGGACAAGAAATCAAACTAATAAATGATGCAAGTTTTTTTTTAAATTAAATAATATGATGTGCATTTGTTTACAAAAATTTAATGCAATATTACTAACCAACCTAATTCCTCACAGGCTCCCTAATGTCGCTACTCAAGTGGTGTAGGGGAACCTCAAGGACAAATGGATGTAACTTGAAGGATCATGGTATTACATGAGTAAAATTGATGTAATTAGGTTTTAATGGGTGTCATAAGGTCCTATGAACCAATTTGTGTCTGATTATAATGTTGGTGACCCATCATGTAAGACCATTGAAATGTTAGGCAAGGATAAGCCAACATGGTCAAACATGGTCAAAGGGTCAATGGGTGTTTAGGGAATGTCATTGTAGGTCCTTAGAAGTGTTTTTGACCATGTGTGGCAAATTATAGAAACAATTGGAGTGTTAGGATGGTAAATTGCAATTTTTTCACAAAATGCAAAAAATATCAAAATGTTGCTTGACAACATTGACAACTTTTATGCAACTTTCACAAACAGTGAGAATATCCCCTCCAATGGTCATGTAAGTCTTAAATTTGGTTTGGGAATTTATATGTAAGATACTTGAGACCCTTGGGGTAAAATTCAAGAGTTGTTGAATATTTTTGGTGAAAGCAAAAAAAAAATCATCTTCATTTTTCCTATGAAATTCTCTGATTTTTTTTGGTGTACGGTCTTGTACGGATTGAAAAGATAGATCAATTATGTTGGAATGAGTATGGAAAGTTGGGGCTGAGAGGGGAGGGGTGATTCATTACCAAAAAAACTTTTATAATTGAAACTTCCTATAAACATATTCTGTTGTTGTTTACCGAATTCAATAACTTGAAATGAAACTAATGTAAAACTTATAAAACATATCATCAAAACATTCAAGAAATAGAACTCATAACTCCATGATTTTTTTTATGCATAAATATTTGGTTAGAGGATAAAACTGTGGTGGGGATGACACCCACAACCTTCACTAACTGCAATATAAAAGGGTGCTTGGTTAGAACTTACAATATTTAGCCATTTTGATAGCTTACCCGGTTAAGAGTATACAAAGAATTGTTAGGTCTACCTGGTTATAGGATTTTACAATATCTACACTTATAGATGTACCCTATTAAAGGTTTTACAAATATAAGATCAGTTAAGATCTACCCAGTATTGGTATTTATATTTCTTAATACAATAGTATCAACAACTCAATAATGTATGCTATATTGCATCAAAAATAAATGTTGATCACAATCTATGTGCTCTGAAATTTGTGTTACTTCAATTACCAAATTGTAACACTTTCTTGGATATTCTCTACTATAGATAAATATCTTATTGGTTCTCTCTGCTCTTCTCTTTGTTCTTGAAATAATTCCTTTAAGTTTTACTAACAATATCAACCTTCTCTTTACCATCACTTTGTTCCTTTCTGTAAAACATCTATTAAATATAAGAGTTATTTCCTCTTAATATTATGTGTTAGGTATGTTGTTATTTGTTTTAACCGTTAGATTTTGTTTTTTTCTCGGTGACTATGTCACTTTTACCTTGGTACTTGGTGTTTTTTTGGAAATAACAATCTTTCATTAACCACTTAATCTGCTCCTCAAATCCTTTTTGAATTATCTCAAGCATTGATCTTGTAAACAACTATTGTCCATGCATTGTGTAATCACAATTAATTTTGTGTCAACTCATTAAATGTGTCCTTATCATGTATAGGATTAATTAAGTAACTCTGTAGACTAACTTCTCTGTGCTCAGTTAAATGATCTTTAGTACTCGGTAACTGTCAACTTGGTGAACTTCATATGTGCTTAGTGTTTGGTAATTGCAGACTCTTGGTGTAGTGTCTTTAGAGATTTTGTGTGCTTTACCGACTTCACTAGCTTGCTTGATGTGAATTACCGACTAGTTACGTATTTACTTTATCCCTTTTTACCAATTGACTCTTCTAACTCATATTACTTTTCCTTAAATAATAACAACAAAATATCCTATAGAGATAACAATCTCCCCCTTTGATATTAGTTGAGAATTTTTTGACAAAAGATTCAAAGTCATCAAAATTAGTAACTCCCCCTCAGATCTTACTCTCTATACAAAATATGTACAGCTATTCTCCTTTTTTCATTTTCACATATATACTTTTTATTATTATTTTGTATTGACTCTATTTCCCTCTTTTGATTTTCATATATCTATCTAATCTATCTATCCCCCTTTTTTGACAAAAAGTATCAACAGTAAAACTTATTTATAAAAAATGTACTTATACCTTTGTTATATCCCAGCCAGTACACTCTCCAAAGTGTCTCGGAGATTCTGTAATATAACAATGTTGTCATTAATTTATATTTAGAGATCAACTATAGTATCCAGGGTGCTAACCCCTAGAAAAATTCATAGTTCTTTTCCTTTCTTCAAATGTGTCTGTATTGATTTCATATGGGGAATTAGTAGTTCTTGAAGTTCAAGAAACTCCAATCTCAACTTATCTTCCTCATGTCTCAATGATAGTTGAACTCTCATGAGTTCCTTTATCTTTGAGTAATAGGTCTGGAATTCTCCAGGCTCAGTAGTTAACTCTTTAAGCTGCCCAGTCAGCTCTTTTTCAGTATCTACCTCCTTCTTCTCAATTTCCATGATAAATTTAGAAAGCATACAAAATTTATGAAACAATGAAATGATGGATTATAATTTTTCTTCAATTTTTGAACATAACTCAGAAAAAGTTACCTTTCTATATCAATATTTTGCAGTAGGTCCTTCATAAATTTCTTCTCCATAGATTCCTTGTGAATCTTTAACATGTATTTAGTCATGTCCTTGTTCGGTCCTTTTATTTGTTGGACTAGATTTCCAACTTGGTCCAGTAGGGGCTCACACTCATCAATAATAACATCAGGAATAATTTCTTGGAAAACCTCCTTAACATCTTCTAATATGTCTACATTTTTCTTCTCCACCAATAACTTGTCCTCCTTGAGATTTTGAGCTACAATCTCTGAATAAATGTGTAATTCTTTGGGCTTCATCATAATAGGGTCTCTTGGTGGTATGATGATTTGCTTACTCAAGTCAATCATATGTTTCCTCTTTTTATTATTCTTCTTCTCATGTAACTTTCTCTCTCTAGTAGAACATTAATAACGTGATGTCATTGTTGCATCTAGTGACTCGGTATAGTGATCGAATATACTCTCCCTACTTTAACTTCCTCTTGTTATTTTTATTCTTCTTTCTCTTCATCCTTCTGTTTTTAGATTTGATTCCTACAACATTTCCTTTTGTGTATCTTGTGCATTTTGAACATTCTGAACATTTGATGTGTCAGTCAGTGATGTATTCTTCTTTTGTCCTTTACTATCGGTTGGAGTTTCCAAATCAGTATCCTTCCTATGTTCAGCCTTGGTTGCCTCTGGTTCATCAACATTCTCTTTACATGTGTCAACTGGTGGCTCAATTTCCATATCTTGTGCAACTTGAGTAGTACCGATTTGAATAGTAGAATAACTTTGTACTTGTATAAATATGGGATCAGTAATTTGTAATGGTGCAAAATCTACATCAATACACTAGGTGTCTCATACTTGCAAGTCCATTACATCTTCATCCTTTGACAAATCCTTTGCAGAATCTATATCCTCTGATGCATCTTCAAAGATTACCTCTGCATTGTCAATTGTCAGATCAATAGGATCTACTTGGCATTTCCTTTCCTTTACCTTGTCAATAATGGTTTCACTTTGATTATTGGTTGCATTAGGTTTCTCGGTATTAGATATGTAAAATATATCTCTCCACTTTCCATCAATTTCCCTATCCATAGATAGTATGTCTCCATTCATGATTCTTAGGGCTCTGCCTTTGACTATAAATCTTTTTGCATATTTATGTAGTTCTTCATGAATCTTAGATGGTGCAAGGTCAGGAACTGTCTGTACAAGTGACCTCTCTCTCATTTTTTTTTTAGCATTAGGTGCATACTTCTATCTTGTAATACCCACGCCTTAGTTTTCTTTTTAGTTTCTGTTGCCGAACTCTTTTAGGCCTTTTCATGTATGTGTGGTTTATTTCAGATGGTTTAGAGGATATTTATGTATCACATTTCAATATGTTATTGATTCATTCCTTAGAGTGTTATATCTCATGTTTGCATATGATTTAGGGTTATTTTATGATGCTTGTATATATGTTAGGATGTCATTTCAATTATAGTTTTCTGACAATACTGACTCTAGATTTATATGCACATGGATCATTTACATTGTTTGCATTACTATTTGATGTGCTTGATATGGTATGGGACAGAGTTGTAGTTACTTTCTTTGGCAAGATCCACATGATAAACTAGTCTCAACCATAATTTTCTATGTTATATGCATGTATGCTCATCCTTGTGATGACAAGTTTGCAGGTACTAGGCTACGTCTTCCTTGAATTGGCAGGAGTGAGCATGCCCTATTGCAATATCTCAATGGTAAGAGAGGGGAGATAATATCAGGTCCAAAACCATACCCTAAACCCTTATTTTGTCCTATTGATGGACAAAGAATATGATCGACTATCCTATTTGAATTCATTAAGTGACGTGGATTCATGAGGCTATTTGTGTGTTTGTGGTTTTGTTTCAGTTAATATCTGTTTAGATGGGTTTTAGATGGATTAATGATGTTTTTAGCTTGATTTATTTAATGAATATTTATACTAAATATTAATGTTAATTATTGCACCTATAATAAGGTTAAAACATTGATATATGAAATATATGGCTATTTAATAATTAAATGTCTATATTTAATTAATTGATTTAATTATTAAATCTTGGTTTAAATAATTGAGATTTAATAAATATTAAATTCAATTAATTGTAATTAATTGTGCAGAGTTGAATTATTGAATATTGCTTTAAGTTGCATGGTTAATTGATTGACTTAATTGAAATACATTCTCTTGCATTTTCAATTTAACACTTTGCTTTTATATTCCCAAAGTTGAGTTTTGCATGCTTTAAGTGAAATTGAAAATGAAGGATTTATTTTAATTAATAATTAAACAATTTATATTCCCTTTAAGGTTTTCTCTTTTTGAAAACCTAATTGCTTTAATTATCCATATCTTTGGATTGGAAGCCTTTTTGGGGGTTGTTCAATCAGGGAGAAGGAGAAATCAAGTCATTGGAGTTTTGAGAGAGCTTGCTTGGATTTGTGGTTTATCTTGCTTGGATTTGTGGATTATTCTTGCTTGGATTTGTGAAATTGTGCTTCTCATCAATTATTATGGTAGGGTCTTCATCTTTTGAGTTTTATCTTTCAGATCCATGTCTTCCATGCATCTGAAAGCTAGGACCCTTTGTGTGATATTCCTTGTTTGAGGTATTTAGTGATTTCATTGATTTAGAATTGAAAAATGTGATCTTGGCTCAATTTTGTTCTTTCCTTCAAGTTTGCATGTTAGATTTGTGCTTGTGGGCATAAGGGTTTCATTTTTGGGTGTTAACTGCAAAGGGGCATTAGGGTTTTCAATTGTAATGTATGAGTTTTGATTTTGGGCCTTAGGGTTTCAAATCTGTAGGAGGAAGACTTCTTTGAGGAAAAGTTGATAAATATTGTTAATCTTGCTTGAAACCCTCATATCTGTAGCTCCTTGTCATGGAAAGATGAAATTCATACCCTCACCATGTCCTTGCTCAAACCCTGATCAAACCTGAAAGGAAATAAGATAATTGGGTTAATTTGCATTCTTGAAAACAAGAAAACTCTTCTTGAAATTATTAATATTAAATTAGATATTCTCCTTGTTTTTGTCAATTTGCATGTTGGAAGAAAAGAAAAAGAAAATTCCTCTTATTCTATTTATAATTTTTATTGAAAAAATACCTATAATATTGGAAATATAGCTTAATCAATTGATTATTGAAAAACAAAGAGTAAAAAGATTATACTTATTATTATTGTTGAAAAATTAAATAAACAAAAAAAAAGTGAGCTTGTTGTTTTTAATTGAAAAAAAATATAGTTTGTGAATTAAATAAA